>PVJX010047332.1:0-11986 GCA_004027295.1 Dolichotis patagonum
ACCAGGCTGCTTACAGATTGGCTATGCGCCCTAAGTTCCAACATGGCGCAGATCGCAGAAGACGCTCTTCCTTCTGGTTTCCCTGCCCTGCGGTGGCCATGGCTTGCCAGACCACATTCACTTACCAGGGCAGCAGGCTGCGTAATGGTTGGCTCAGCACCCTAAGTTCCAGCATGGCGGGGATCTCAGGAAACACTCTTACTTCTGGTTTCCCTGCCCTGGGGTGTCCGCGGCTTGCCAGACCACAGTCACTTACCAGGGAGGAAGGCTGCTTACTTGTTGGCTTGGCTCCCTATATTCCAGCATGGCACAGATCTCAGGAGACGTTCTAGCTTTTGTTTCCTCTCCCAGTGGTGGCCACGGCTTGCCAGACCACAGTCACTTACCAGGAGAGCAGGCTGCTTACTGGTTGGCTGAGTGCCCAAATTTTCAGCATGGCACAGATCTCAGAAGATGCTGTTGCTGCTGGTTTCCCCTCCCTTGGGTGGAGGCGGCTTGCCAGTCCACAGTTAATTACCAGGGCGGTGGGCTGCTTACTGGTTGGCTAGGCACCCTAAGTTCTAACATGGCACAGATCTCAGAAGATGCTCTTGCTTCTGATTTCTCTGCCCTGGGGTGTCCGCGGCTTGCCAGACCACAGTCACTTAACAGGGAGGAATGCTGCTTACTTGTTGGCTCAGCCCACTATGTTCTAGCACGGCCCAGATCTCAGGAAACGCTCTTGCTTCTGGTTTCCCCACCCTGGGGTGGCCGAGGCTGGCCAGACAACAGTCACTTTCTAGGGCAGTATGCTGCCTACTGGATGGCTCAGCACCCTAAGTTCCAGCATGGCGGGGATCCCAGGAGGAGCTCTTGCTTCTGGCTTCCATGCCCTGGGGTGGCCGAGGCTGGCCAGACAACAGTCACTTAGCAGGGCAGCAGGCTGCTCACTGGTTGTTTAGGTGCCCTATGTTCCATCATGTCGCGGATCTGAGGAGACACTCTTATTTCTGGTTTCCCCGCCCTGTGGTGGCCGCCGCTTGCCAGACCACAGTCACTTACCAGGGCTACAGGCTGCTTACTGGTTGGCTCGGCACCCTAAGTTACAGCATGGCGGGGATCTCTGGAAATGTTCTTCCTTCTGGTTCCCCGGACCTGGGGTTCCCGGGGCTTGCCACACCACAGTCATTTACCAGGGCAGCAGGCTGCTTACTGGTTGGCTTTGCCCACTAAGTGCCAGCTTGGCGCGGATTTTAGGAGACGCACTTGCTTCTGGTTCCCCCGCCCTGGGGTGGACGCAGCTAACTAGACAACAGTCAGTTTCCAGGGCGGCAGGCTGCTTACTGGTTGGCTTATCCCCCTATGTTCCAGCATGGCACGGATCTCCGGAAACACACTTGCTTCTTGTTTCCCCGCCCTGGGGTGGTCGTGGCTTGATAGACCACAGTCACTTTCCAGGGCAGCAGGCTGTATACTGGTTGGCTCGGCGCCCTAATTTCCAGCATGGCGTGGATCTCAGGAGATGCTCTTTCTTCTGGTTCACCTGCCCTGGGGTGGACGCAGCTCAAGAGACCACAGTCACTTTCCAGGGCAGCAGGCTGCTTACTGGTTGTCTCAGCCCCCTAAGTTCCAGTATGGCGCGGATTTCAGGAGACGAAGTTGCTTCAGGTTTCCCTGCCCTGGGGTGGCCGCGGCTTGCCAGACCACAGTCACTTACCTGGGAGGAAGCCTGCTTGCTGGTTGGCTCGGACCCTAAGTTACAGCATGGCGTGGATCTCAGGAGACGCTCTTGCTTCTGGTTTCCCATCCCTGGGATGGCCTTGGCTTGCCAGACCACAGTCAATTTCCTGGGTAGCATGCTGCTTACTGGTTGCCTTGGCGACCTATGTTCCAGCATGGCCTGGATCTCAGGAGACACTCTTGATACTGGTTTCCCCACCCTGGGTTGGCAGTGGCTTGCCAGACCAGAGTCATTTACGTGGAAAGCAGGGTGCTTACTGGTTGGCTTGGCACCCTATGTTCCAGCATGTTGTGGATCTCAGGAGACACTCTTGCTTCTAGTTTCCTGTCCCTGGGTTGGCCGCAGCTTGCCAGAGCAAAGTCACTTTCCAGGGCTGCAGGCTGCTTACTGGTTGGCTTGGCACCCTGAGTTCCACCATGGCGTGGATCTCAGGAGATGCTCTTGCTTCTGGTTTCCCTTCCCAGGGGTGTCCGAGGCTTACCAGACCACAGTCACTTAACAGGGCAGCAGGCTGCTTACTGGTTGGCTAGGCGCCCTAAGTTCCAGCAGGACGCGGATCTCAGAAGATGCTCTTACTTCTGGTTTCTCTGCCCTGGGGAGGCCGAGTTTTGCCAGACCACAGTCACTTACCAGGGCAGCAGGATGCTTACTGTTTGGCTCGGCCCCCTAAGTCACAGCGTTGCACGGATCTCAGGAAACGCACTTGCTTCTTGTTTCCCCACCCTGGGCTGGCCGTGGCTTGCCATACCACACTTACCAGGGCAACATGCTGCATACTGGTTGGCTCGGCCCCTTAAGTTACAGCATGGTGCGGATCTCAGGAGACACTCTCTCTTCTGGTTTTCCCTACCTGGGGTGGCCGTTGCTTTCCAAACCACACTCCCTTAGCAGGGAAGCAGGCTGCTTACTGGTTGGCTCGGTGCCCGAATTTCCAGCATGACGTGGATCTCAGGAGATGCCATTGCTTCTGGTTCCCCCGTCCTGGGGTGGACGCAGCTCAATAGACCACAGTCAATTTCCAGGGCGGCAGGCTGCTTACTTCTTGGCTCAGCCCCATAAGTTCCAGCATGGCCCGGATCTCAAGAGATGCTCTTGCTTCAGGTTTCCCTGCCCTGTGGTGCCCACGGCTTGCCAGACCACAGTCACTTACCTGGGAGGAAGGCTGCTTACTGGTTGGCTCGGCCCCCTAAGTTCCAGCATGGCACGCATCTCAGGAGATGCTCTAGCATCTTGTTTCCACGCCCTCGGGTCGCCGCAGCTTGCCAGACCACCGTCACTTACCAGGGCAGTAGGCTGCTTACTGGTTGGCTAGGCGCCTTAAGTTCCAACATGGCACAGATCTCAGAAGATGCTCCTGCTTCTGGTTTCCCTGCCCTGGGGTGGCCGCGGCTTGACAGACCACAGTGACTTACCAGGGCAGCAGGCTGTTTACTGGTTGGCTAGGCGCCCTAAGTTCCAACAAGGCGCAGATCTCAGAAGACGCTCTTTCTTTTGGTTTCCCTGCGCTGCGGTGGCGGTGGCTGTCAAGAATACAGTCACTTACCAGGGCAGCAGTCTGCTTACTGCATGGCTCAGCCCCCTAAGTTCCAGCACGGACCGGATCTTGGGAAACGTTCTTGCTTCTGGTTTGCCCGCCCTGGGTTGGCCAAGGCTGGCCAGACCACAGTCACTTACCAGGGCAGCAGGCTGCTTACTGGTCGGCTCGTTGCCCTAAGTTACAGCATAGCGCGGATCTCAGGAGAAGTACTTGCTTCTGGTTCCCCCGCCCTGGGGTGCCCGCTGCTTGCCAGACAACAGTCACTTACCAGGGCATCAGGCTGCTTACTGGTTTGCTTGGCACCATAATTTGCAGCATGGCACGGATCTCAGGAGACGCTCTTGCTTCTGGTTCCCCGTCCATGGGGTGGCCGCAGGTCCCCAAACCACAGTCACTATCCTGGGCAGCAGGCTGCTTACTGGTTGGCTTGGCCCCCTAAGTTCCAACATGGCGTCGATCTCAGGAGATGCTCTTGCTTTTGGTTTCCCTGCCCTGCGTTGGCCGCAGCTTTCCAGAGCAGAGTCACTTACCAGCGCAGCAGTCTGCTTACTGGTTGGCTTGGCGCCCTAAGTTCCAGCATGGTGCAGAAGTCAGGAGACACTCTTGCTTCTGGTTCCCCCGCCCTGGGGTGGCCACTGCTCCACAGAACACAGTCACTTTCCAGGACATAAGGTGGCTTACTGGTTGTCTCGGCCCCCTAAGTTCCAGCATGATGCGGATCTCATGAGATGCTCTTACTACAGGTTCCCCCGCGCTGGGGTGGCCATGGCTTGCCAGACCACAGTCACCTACCAGGGCAGCTGGCTGCTTACTGGTTGTCTCGGCACCCTAAGTTCCAGCATGGAGCAGATCTCAGGAGATGCTCTTGCTTCTGGTTCCCCTGCCCTGTGGTGGCCACAGCTCCCTAGACCGCTGTCACTTTGCAGGTCTGAAGGCTGCTTACTGGTTGGCTCCGCCCCCTAAATTCCATCATGGCGCAGATCTGATGAGATGCTCTGATTCTGGTTTCCCCGCCCTGGGGTGACCGCGGCTTGCCAGACCACAGTCACTTACCAGGGCAGCAGGCTCCTTACTGGTTGGATCGGCGCCCTAATTTCCAACATGGCGCAGATCTCAGGAGACGCTCTTGCATCTGGTTTCCCTGCCCTGGGGTGGCCGCGGCTTGAAAGACCACAGTCACTTACCAGGGTAGCAGGCTGCTTACTAGTTGCCTAGGTGCCCTAAGTTCCAACATGGCACTGATCTCAGAAGTTGCTCTTGCTTCTGGTTTCCCCTCGCTGGGGTGGCCTCGGCTTGCCAGACCACAGTCACTTACGAGGGCAGCAGGCTGCTTACCGTTTGGCTATGCGCCCTAAGTTTCAGCAGGACGTGGATCTCAGAAGATGCTCTTGCTTCTGGTTTCTCTGCCCTGGGGTAGCCTCTGCTTGCCAAACCACAGTCACTTTCCAGGGAAGCAGGGTGCTTACTGGTTGGCCCAGCCCCCTAAGTTCCAGCATGGCTTGGATCTCAGGAAACACACTTGCTTCTTGTTTTCCCACCCTGGGTTGGCCGTGGCTTGCCAGACCACACATACCGGGGCAACAGGCTGCATACTGTTTGGCTTGGCCCCTTAAGTTACAGCATGGCTCGGATCTCAGGAGATGCTCTCTCTTCTGGTTTCCCCTACCTGGGGTGGCCGTGGCTTGGCAAACCACAGTCACTTAGCAGGGAAGCAGGCTGCTTACTGATTGGATCAGCGCCCTAATTTCCAGCATGGCGCGGATCTCAGGAGATGCTCTTGCATCTGGTTCCACCACCCTGGGGTGGACGCAGCTCAATAGACCACAGTCACTTACCTGGGAGGAAGGCTGCTTACTGGTTGGCTTGATCACCTAAGTTCCAGCATGACACAGATCTCAGGAGATGCTCTTGCTTCTGGTTCCCCCACCCTGTGGTGGCCACAGCTCCCCAGATCGCAGTCACCTTCCAGGTCGGCAGGCTGCTTACTGGTTGGCTAGGCACCTTAAGATCCAGCATGGCACAGATCTCAAAAGACACCCTTCCTTTGGTTTCTCCTCCCTGGGGTGGTGGTGGCTGGCCAAACCACAGTCACTTACCAGGGCAGCAGGCTGCTTACTGCTTGGCTCGGCCCCCTAAGTTCCAGCATGGCCCGGATCTCAGGAAACGCTCTTGGTTCTGGTTTCCCCGCCTTGGTTTGGACGAGGCTGGCCAGACCACAGTCACTTACCAGGGCAGCACGCTGCTTACTGGTTGGCTCAGCCCACTAAGTCACAGCATGGCATGAATCTCAGGAGACGCTCTTGCTTCCGGTCTCCCTACCCTGGGGTTGCCGAGGCTTGCCAGACCACAGTCACTTAGCAGGGCAGCAGGCTGCTTAATTGTTGCCTTGGCACCCTAAGTTCCAGCATGGCGCAGATTTCAGGAGACTCTCTTGCTTATGGTTTACCAGCCCTGGGGTGGCCTTGGCTTGCCCGACCAAAGTCATTTTCCTGGGCAGCATGCTGCTTACTGGTTTGCTTGGCACCCTATGTTCCAGCATGTCCTGGAAATCAGGAGACACTCTTGCTTCTGGTTTCCCCACCCTGGGGTGGCCATGGCTTCCCAGACCACAGTCACTTATCAGGGCAGCAGGCTGTTTACTGGTTGGCTCGGCGCCCTAACTTCCAGCATGGCGCGGATCTCAGGAGATGCTCTTGCTTCTGGTTCCCCGTCCCTGGGGTGGCTGCAGGTCCGCAAACCACAATCACTATCCAGGGCGGTAGGCTGCTTACTGGTTGGCTTGGCCCGCTACATTCCAACATGGTGGCGATCTCAGGAGATGCTCTTGCTTTTGGTTTCCCCGCCCTAGGTTGGCCGTGGCTTTCCAGAGCACAGTCACTTACCAGGGCAGCAGGCTGCATACTGGTTTGCTCGGTGCCCTAAGTTCCAGTATGGCGCAGAAGTCAGGAGATGCTCTTGCTTCTGGTTCGTTGGCCCAGAGGTGGCTGCTGCTCCACAGAGCACAGTCACATTCCAGGGCATTAGGTGGATTACTGGTTGTCTCAGCCCCCTAAGTTCCAGCATGATGCAGATCTCAGGAGACACTCTTGCTTCTGGTTCCCACGCGCTGGGGTGGCCATGGCTTGCCAGATCACAGTCAATTACCAGGGAAGCAGGATGCTTACTGGTTGGCTCGGCGCCCTAAGTTCCAGCATGGCGATGATCTCAGGAGATGCTCTTGCTTCTGGATCCCCCGCCCTGTGGTGGCCGCAGCTCCCCAGATCGCAATCACCTTCCAGGTCGGCAGGCTGCTTACTGGTTGGCTCGGCCCCCTAAGTTCCAGCATGGCGCAGATCTGATGAGACGCTCTTGATTCTGGTTTCCCCGCCCTGGGGTGCCACGGCTTGCCAGACCACAGTGACTTACCAGGGCAGCAGGCGCCTTACTGGTTGGCTCGGCACCCTAATTTCCAACATGGCGCTGATCTCAGAAGACGCCCTTGCTTCTGATTTCCCTTCGCTGGTGTGGCCGCAGATTGACAGACCACAGTCACTTACCAGGGCAGCAGGCTGCTTACTAGTTGCCTAGGCACCCTAAGTTCCAAAATGTCACAGATCTCAAAAGACGCCCTTTCTTTTGGTTTCCCTGCCCTGGGGTAGCAGTGGCTGGCCAGACCACAGTCACTTCCCAGGGCAGCAGGCTGCTTACTGGTTGGCTTGGCACAGTAAATTCCAGCATGGCGTGGATCGCAGGAAACACTCTTGCTTCTGGTTCCCCGGCCTAGGATGACCACAGCTCATTAGACCACAGTCAGTTTCCATGGCAGCAGGCTGCTTACTGGTTGGCTCAGCTCCCTAATTTCCAGCATGATGCGGATCTCAGGAGACGCTCTTGCTTCTGGTTTCAATGCCATCGGGTGGCCATGGCTATCCAGACCACAGGCACTTACCAGGGAGCAAGGCTGTTTAGTGGTTGGCTCAGGCCCCTAAGTTCCAGCATGGCGCGGATCTCTGGAGAGGATCTTGCTTCTGATTTCCCCAACCTGGGGTGGCCAGGTCTTGCCAGACCACAGTCACTTATCAGGGAAGCAGGCTGCTTACTGATTGGCTAGACGCCCTAAGTTCCAATATGGCACAGATCTCAGAAGATGCTCTTTCTTCTGGTTTCCCAGCCCCACGGTGGCCGTGGCTTGCCAGACCACAATCACTTACCAGGGCAGCAGGCTGCATACTGGTTGGCTCAGCACCCTAAGTTCCAGCATGGCGCGGATCTCAGAAGATTCTGTTGCTTCAGTTTTCCCTGCCCTGGGTTGGCCACGGCTTGGCAGACCACAGTCACTTACATGGGAGGAAGGCTGCTTACTGGTTGGCTCGACCCCCTAAGTTGCAGGATGGCAGGGATCTCAGGAGATGCTCTAAATTCTTGTTTCCCCGCCCTGGGGTGGCCGAGGTTTGCCAGACCAATATCACTTACCACAGCAGCAGGCTGCTTACAGGTTGGCTAGCCGCCCTAAGTTCCAACATGGCACAGATCTCAGAAGACGGTCTTGCTTCTGGTTTCCCTGCCCTGGGGTGGCTCCAGTTTGACAGACCACAGTCACTTACCAGGGCAGCAGGCTGCTTACTGGTTGGCTAGGAGCCCTAAGTTCCAACATGGCACAGATCTCAGAAGATGCTCCTTATTTTGGCTTCCCAGCCATGTGGTGGGGGTGGCTGGCCAGACAACAGTCACATAGCAGGGCAGCAGGCTGCTTACTGGTTGACTCAGCACCCTAAGTTTCAGCATGGCGCTGATCTCTGGAGACGCTCTTGCTTCTGGTTCCCCCACACTGGGGTGGCCGCAGCTCACTAGACCACAGTCACATTCCAGTGCGGCAGGCTGCTTACTGGTTGGCTCGGGTCCCTGTTTTCAAGCATGGAGCAGATCTTAGGAGAGGCTCTTGATTCTGGTTTGCCCCCCATGGGGTGGCCGAGGCTTGCAGGACCACAGTCACTGACCAGGGCAGCAGACTGCTCACTGGTTGGCTCGTCGCCCTATGTTCCAGCATGGCACGGAACTCAGGAGATGCTCTTGCTTCTGGATTCCCAGCCTTGATTTGGGCACACCTTGCCAGACTACAGTCATTTACCTGGAAAGCAGGGTGCTTACCGGTTGGCTTGGCGCCCTACGTTCCAGCAGGTCGTGGATCTCAGAAGACACTCTTGCTTCTGGTTTCCTGGCCCTGAGTTGGCCGCGGCTTGCCAGACCACCGTCACTTACAAGGGCTGCAGGTTCTTACTGGTTGGCACAGCGCCCTATGTATCAGCATGGCGCGGATCTCAGGAGACGGTCTTGCTTCTGGTTTCCCCCCGCTCGGGTGGCTGTGGCCTGGCAGACCACAGTCACTTACCAGTGCAGGAGGCTGCTTACTGGTTGGCTCAGGCCCCTAAGTTCCAGCATGTCTCCGATATCAGGAAACGCTCTTGCTTCTGGTTATCACGCCGTGGGGTGGCCGAGGCTGGCCAGACCACAGTCACTTACCAGGGCAGCAGGCTGCTTACTGGTTGACTCAGCAACCTAAGTTCCAGCATGGCGGGGATCTCAGGAGATGCTCTTGCTTCTGGTTTTCCCGCCGTGGGGTGGCCGAGGACGGCCAGACCACAGTGACTTACCAGGGCAGCATGCTGCTTACTGGTTGTTTCGGCGCCCTAAGTTCCAGCATGGCGCAGATCTCAGGAGAAGCTCTTGTTTCTGGTTTTCCCACCCTGGGTTGGCCGTGGCTTGCCAGACCACAGTCACTTACCAGGGAAGCAGGCTGCTTACTGGTTGGTAGGCGCCCTAAGATCCAGCATGATGCTGATCTCTGGAGACGCTCTTGCTTCTGGTTCCCCCACACTGGGGTGGCCGCAGCTTACTAGGCCACTGTCACTTTCCAGTGTGGCAGGATGCTTACTAGTTGGCTCGGCCCCCTAAGTTCCAGCATGGAGCGGATCTCAGGAGAGGCTCTTGCTTCTGCTTTGCCGGTCCTGGGGTTTCCGTGTCTTGCCAGACCACAGTCACTTACCAGGGCAGCAGACTGCTTACTGATTGGCTCGTCGCCCTAAGTTCCAGCATGCTGCGCATCTCAGGAAACGCTCTTGCTTCTGTATTCCCCGCCTTGATTTGGTCGTTCCTTGCCAGACCACCGTCATTTACCTGGAAAGCAGGTTGCTTACTGGTTGGCTTGGCGCCCTACGTTCCAGCAGGTCTTCGATCTCAGGAGACACTCTTGCTTCTGGTTTCCCCGCCCTGGATTGGCCGCGGCCTGCCAGAACACAGTCACTTACCAGGGCTGCAGGCTGCTTACTGGTTGGCACGACGCCCAAAGTTCCACCATGGCGCGGATCTCAGGAGATGCTCTTGCTTCTTGTTTCCCCGCCCTGGGGTGGCCGCGGCTTGCCAGACCACAGTCATTTACCAGGGCAGCAGGATGCTTACTGGTTGGCTTAGTCCCCTAAGTTTCATGATGGCGTGGATCTCAGGAGATGCTCTTGTTTCTGGTTTCCCCACCCTGGGGTCGACGTGGCTTGCCAGAGCACACTTACCAGGGCAACAGGCTGCATACTGGTTGGCTCGGCCCCCTAAGTTCCAGGATGGCACAGATCTCAGGAGACGCTCTTGCTTCTGGTTTCCCCACCCTGTGGTGGCCTCGGCTTGCCAGACCACATTCACTTAGGAGGGCGGCACGCTGCTTACTGGTTGTCTTGGCGCCCTAAGTTCCTGCATTGTGCAGATCTCAACAGACCCACTTGCTTATGATTCCCCCGCCCTGAGTGGCTGTGCCTTACCAGACCACAATTACCAGGGCAGCAGGCTGCTTACTGGTTGTTTTGGTGCCCTATGTTCCAGCATGGCGCGGATCTCAGGAAATGCTCTTGCTTCTGGTTTCCCGGCCCTGGTTTGGCCAACGCTGTCCAGACCACAGTCACTTACCAGGGCAGCAGGCTGCTTACTGATTTGCTAGGCACCCTAAGCTCCAACATGGCCCAGATCTCAGAAGATGTTCTTTCTTCTGGTTTCCCTGCCCTGGGTTGGCCATGGCTTGCAAGACCACAGCCACTTACCAGGGCAGCAGGCTGCATACTGGTTGGCTCGGCACCCTAATTTCCAGCTTGGCAGGGATCGCAGGAAATGCCCTTGCTTCTGATTTCCTCACCCTGGAGTGGCCGCGGCTTGCCAGACCACAGTCACTTACCAGAGAGGAAGACTGCTTACTGGTTGGCTTTGCCCATAATTTCCAGCACAGCATGGATCTCAGGAGACGTTGTAGCTTTTATTTCCCCTCCCTGGGGTGGCCGCAGCTTGCCATACCACAGTTACCTACCAGGACAGCAGGCTGCTTACTGGTTGGCTCAGCGCCCTAATATCCAGCATGGCACAGATCTCAGAAAACGCTCTTGCTTCTGGTTTCCCCGCCCTGGGGTGGCCGCCGCTTGCCAGAACATAGTCACTTACCAGGGCAGCAGGCTGCTTACTAGTTGGCTTGGTCCCCTAAGTTTCATGATGGTGCGGATCTCAGGAGACGCTCTTGTTTCTGGTTTCCCCACACCGCGGTGTCCGCAGCTTGCCAGAACACTGTCACTTACCAGGGTGGCAGGCTGCTTACTGGTTGGCTCGGTGCCCTAAGTTCCAGCATGGCGCGCATCTCAGGAGATGCTCTTTCTTCTGATTCCCCCGCCCTGGGTGGCCACGCCTTGCCAGACTACAGTCACTTACCATGGCAGCAGGCTGCTTACTGGTTTTTTCGGCGCCCTATGTTCCAGCATGGCGCGGATCTCAGGAGACGCTCTTGCTTCTGGTTTCCCCGGCCTGGGGTGGCCGAGGCTTGCCAGACAACAGTCACTTACCAGGGCAGCAGGCTGCTTACTGGATGGCCCGGCCCCCTGAATTTCAGCATGTCGCAGATCTCAGGAGACGCACTTGCTTCTGGTTTCCTGGTCCTGGGTTGGCCGAAGCTTGCCAGACCACAGTCACTTACCGGAACAACAGGCTGCTTACTGGTTGGCTCAGCGCCCTAAGTTCCAGCATTGCTTGGATCAGTAAATGGCGTTGCTTCTGTTTCCCCCATCCTGGGATGGCCGCGGCTTACCAGACCACAGTCACATGCCAGGGCAGCATTCTGCTTACTTATTGCCTCAGGCCACAAAATTCCAGCATGGCACAGATCTCAGTAGACCCTCTAGTTTCTTGTTTCCCTGCCCAGAGTTGGCTGCGGCTTGCCAGACCACAGTCACTTACCAGGGCATCAGGCTGCTTACGGGTTGGCTTGGAACCCTAAGTTGCAGCATGGCGCAGATCTCAGAAGACACTCTTCCTTCTGGTTTCCCTGCCCTTGGGTGGTGGCGGCTTGCCAGACCACATTCACTTACCCAGGCAGCAGGCTGCTTACTGGTTGGATCGGCCCCCTAAGTTCCAGCATGGCACGGATCTCAGGAAATGCTCTTGCTACTGGTTTCCCCACTCTGGTTTGGCCGTGGCTTGCCAAACCACAGTCAGTTAGCAGGGCAGCAGGCTGCTTATGGGTTGGCTCAATGCCCTAGTTTCCAGCATGGCGCAGATCTCAGGAGATGCTCTTGCTTCTGGTTCCCCCAGCTTGGGGTACATGCACCTCACTAGACCACAGTCAGTTTCCAGTGCGGCAGGCTGCTTACTGGTTGGCTCAGCCCCATAAGTTCCAGCATGGCCCAGATCTCTGGAGATGCTTGTGCTTCTGGTTTCCCCAACCTGGGGTC
>PVJX010047333.1:0-11918 GCA_004027295.1 Dolichotis patagonum
CACAAATCATTCAAACCAGTATAAAACCCATGGTGTACTTTTTAGCATGCATACACTGAGATTGTAATTGGAACAACTTGCTCATGTTTTTTTTGTTTCCTCTGGTTTCTTAATTTTAAAGTTTTTGTTTTTCCAATGCATTTTTTGATTGAGAATTTGTTTTCTATCATAGTTTTATGGGATCTATAATGAATATTTAATTGCTTTACCAGTCTTTCATCTGAATTCTATTAATTAAGCTTGTGTATGTCTTCCTTTTCCCTTGTGTTCATGAAGCACTCTTTTAACTTGTTAGCTACTTTAAAAAACCCTACTTTAAATCTTCAATTTCCTCTTCTTCCTCTTTCCTGTCTCTTCTGCCTGTTTTCATCTTGAGGCCTAAAGCAAAGCAGAGAAAGCCTTTTTGCCTCTTTGCTCTACCCCACTGGGCTATGTAGGGCTCGGCATCCTGACAGAATAGATTGCCAGAGACTTGTTCTAGCACAGCGATATTCCTTGTAATCCCCTCGCAGTCTGTAAGTGTACCAGGTGCATTCTTTGCCTTCCTTGGGCACATAATTACTTCCCCTCATGCAGCAGAGCTTCCTGTAGGACAATCAGACAGCCTCGGTGTGCAGAAGCCAGATGATGGAGAATACCTGCCAGCACCTTCCTTCTATGAGGCTATTATCCTGAAAGAGAGGTTTCACAGTCTGAGCCTCAGCTTTAAAAACACCACATTCAAATTCTGACTTGGCCATTTGTCCTCATGTAGGGTCTGTGCAATGCCCGAGTGGCGGAGTGTTCGGGGAGGGGAGTGTTGCTAAGCACAACTGCTGCTGTGAGGATGTTTCCAGTGGTGAAATATCTCCACCCCCCTTCCACCACGGACGCGCTCTGACTTTACACAGAGGCTCACAGTAGTCAGCCTTTACGGGTGCTCCTCTGACTTAAGCTGGCCGGCTTTGATTTGTTTCTCGCTGAGATATTTTATTTTCTCAGAACTTTATTTTTGGAAGAAATCCTTTGACTTTTCTCCCGAATTTTCTCCCACTTAAAAATGCGAAAAATGTCATTGTTGCCAATTCCCAAATACAGCTGGTGACCCTTTAGACTTTTCTAAAGGTAGCAGGAAGTAGAAGCAGGACAATGCTGGGCAACTATCACTAGTAGATTCATGTTGCTTGCATGTTTCTTTATTTTCACATTGAAATGAGTACATTGTATAAGGTCATATAAGACATAGGTGGATTTGAACTTGGCTTATGTGTTCTTTCTTTCCTTGGGGAAGCGGTATACATGCTACTTGGAGGAACAGCGCAGCACTGGGGACCTTCCTCGTCTTGTGGTAGTTCAGTGTCAGTCTTAGCAGGAGGTGGACTTGAGAATCAGGCAGCAGCTCACTCAAGCGTTGAAAACACCCTGAGTCAGTGATTCTTCTTCTCTGAGCCCTACCCTTTCTAAAGACCAAAACTCCTTTTATTTGCATTTTAGCCTTTATGTTAATTAAATGGGAATTAATACGTGTGTAAGAACTTCAGAAATTTCCCAAAGGCTCATTATAAATTTAGTGTAAAAGAAGCATGAGGATTTTTTTTAAAGATAGGGCTTTCATTAAATTTTTAGGTTATTAATAAAAACATTTTTACCAGGGCAAGTTTAACGTGAATGCTGAGATAAAGATATCAGTTAATATACTTCAGCTACGGATTCCATAGACTCCTACAAGAGAACCCACGTGTGTGTGTGTGTGTGTGTGTGTGTGTGTGTGTGTATGTGTGTTGAGGTGAGATGGTTTGGTGGTGAGAAGAACTCACCACCACCACATATTGCCAAAAAAATTACTGAATCATAATTCTCTTTCATGAAGAAAAAGCTGCCAATTTAATCATTTGTATTATTTAATTGTTTAGAGCCTTCTCTGCTATCACAGAACAAAGCAGGGAAAGATTGCACTTAGTGTATGTAAAAACAGATCTGAACATCTGCTTACTTGAGAATTTATATCTGTTTATTCATTTATGATCACCAGCCAGGTAGCCTGATCAATGATAATAGGAAAACTTTATGAGGAACATTGCACTCACTAACTCCACAGTTTCCACAGAGAATAAGCGCACAAAAGTAAATCTCAATAAAGCATGAAGATGACATAATTCCTGCTCTAACTGACTTTAAATATAGGCACATCCTAGTCAGCCTTTACAGGCTTTCCCCCAACTTAGTGGATTTAGAGTGGAGAGGGGCCTGAGAAACACCCACATCCCAATGCACATATGTCCTTGCTCTGTGCTTCAAGTCATGTACTTGTGTCACAGTGGTCGCTCCTTTGCCAGGGAGCTCATATTTTTTATCAGACCATATATCAGACCAAGGTAGTTCCTTGAGAACATATTTCTCCTAGAGGTAAAATCTCCTTCCCTCAGCGTCTACTTGCACATTCTAGTCCTGTTGCTCAAAAGTGTTCTGAAATGGCCGTTATGTGCATTATGCAGCACTTTCAAAATTGTTGGGGCTGGAGAGTTAGTTCAGTGGTGGAGAGCTTGCCTCGTATGCATGGAACTCTGGGTGCCATAGCTAGCTAGCACTCCATAAACAAATAAGTAAATAAAATAAAAATAGTTGAAGATAATTTCTTGACTTTCCCAATTAATCTATTTTCCTGGCCTGAAGGAAAATAGATCCTGGCTAGAGGATACCTTATCATTTTTGACTATATATTCTAACTTGAAATTCTGGACATCTAATTTGTCTCATCTCTGAAAACTCTGCACTGACAACATTATTCATCAACATATGACTCCCAAAATGAATGCCCTGGACCCTGTGAGGAGCTTGGGATCACATGGTATGTTGGGACAATTCCTGGATCCTGCATTCTAACTGCTTAGCTAAAAAATTAAAAGAGAGAATTCCTTACAGCCAACTTACCTGAAAAGGCAAAGTAGTTAATAAGATGGCATGAATTCTCCCTAACTGCCATAGTCATGCTTCACAATCCACTGGTAAGGCAGCACTCCTCCTTTGGTTTGCAGTTAGATGATTTGCTGATCCTTACTGGATTCCTATCTGCCCTTAACAGTTTACATGGCTTCTTTCCTGTTTCAACTCTAATGCCATTCCTACCACTTGAGATTGCTCAAGTCCTTTTTGTCCTCCAGAACTCCAAATGTCACTCCCAGGGCTATGGCACATGCAGACTTGAAAACCTGCATGTCTTTTCTCTTCATGCAAGTCACTGTCAAAATTAGTTACTAGCATAGATCCACCCTTATAAATTCTTCAATTTACCTTCCTATCCTGGCTCTAATTGTACTGTTACAGTCAACACAACTGCTGTTGTCTACATGGGCATCACATGTAGTTTGTTATATCCCCATGAAGTAAATATGTTCAACATTTAGTCATTTCTTATTTCATCAGGTGTCACCTGAACCTCCTTCATATGGCATGTATTATATTAGGTGATGAGAATTTAAAAAAAGATCAGGTGCTGCTGTTCTCATGAAGTGGACAGTGTGAGGAATAAAATACCCAAATGGGATAATTATATTGGAACCAGTATTATGAAGAAAATAAGCAGGGTGATGAGGTAGAGAGTTCTAGGTGGGGCCTCTTTTATGTAGAGCAGCCAGGCAAGGTATCTTCAAGGAGTGACGGGAAGATGAGAAGGAACAGCAATGAAGAGAGTCTGGAAGATTCTCTTCCAAGCAGAAGGAACAATTGAGGCCCTGTAATTGGAATGGGATTACTGTGGTTTAGGCAAAAGAACAGTGGAACTGTAGCAATATGTGCCAAAAGTCATCTGAGTCATAGTGGGAGCAAGGAGGGGAAGGAGAAATAAAAATCATTAAGATGTGATATGTACCAATTCTCCAAGATGAATAATCATTGTGTATCACAAATAGTACAGACCAAAAAAACCCACCAAATATATACAAAAATAAAAATGTTATAGAACAATACACATAAAAAGCAACTAAAGAATTGCTTGGCTCTTTCTCTGATATCTGATAGCAACATAACATTTTAGAGCAACAGACACATAACCTCTCTTTCCACATTCACTTATACTTTTTTGGTGGATCTTGGGCATTTACAACATTTTATTGCAAACTTTCTGACTATAACCTTAGAGATTTGTGTCTATTTTTTGTACTTTTTCTTGATTACAAGCTCTTTTTGGTTCGTTTGGTACATTAAAAAATCTGAGGTCATAAGGGAGATAGTTTTGCATCTATTTTGGGCATTTTGACCTTCAATCTCATTTCCTTTTCACTTAAATTAGCTTCACTTGCATAGTCAGAATCATATATTTTTAAAGGCTTCCATTCCCTCCAGAATTATGTTCTTTTAAAGAGTCTGCCTTGAGATCATTTTAGTTTTGAGAATCTGTCTTTATGGGAGACAGAATGGGAGAAGAGAAAAAGCATAGGTTATCTAGTGTCTGACAAGTCTGTGGCCAAATTCTAACCTGACGAGGTTAAGAGCTGAATGGTAAATATCTGTAGAATAAGGGAACGAATGAATGAACTGTGACTGTCAGCAATCTCCGAGCCTTAGGTCTCTCATGTGTAAAGAGATGACACAATGTCTGTCTCCAGAGAGCTGCTGTCAGGAATAAACAGGCTGGAGTGTGTGTGGAGTCACTTTTAGTAACAGTACCTTTTGTTTCAGCATTGCACTTGTTCTGGACACATTTCAAGATCTAGGTATACTTATAAAACTGACTGTCCTGGTGATTGGCTTTCAAAGAATTAAACTTTTATTATCAAATTTATCTGTACACATATATTGAAGAATTACCCAGGTTTATAACTTTTGTTAATAATGGTGTCAATTAAAAAATGGTGTCAGGGACTAGGGGTTTAACTCAGCAGTGTAAGCGCCTCCCTAGCAACCATGAGGTCATGAGTTTGATCCCCAGTACCAAAAAAAAAAAAAGTATCACTAACCTTTCCCTGCATCACTCTCAATTTATCTTTTTTCAGAGATAGCCATTTAAAGCCAATTATTTTGGTAATTACCTCGATATTTCTACATAATATATTACTGTTTCTTAATTTTTCTGATTTTGGGAATTTTCTGTTGAATTGCCTTATAGAAAGTTAATACCTATTAATCTTTTCTCTCTTGTCTTCAGCATACATAAATGTCTACTTTTTGTGCCCAATCTCCCTAATAGAATTATTTTAAACTTTGATTAGAGTAGTCTTTAGCACAAACATTATTTTTGTTCTAGGTATCATTCATTTCTTACATATTTAAACATTATTTCTGTCAACAAGAATTATTGGTTTCTTTCCTCAGATTTCTATATATTTTTCACAAGATTCACTCCTGTTGTGCAAATCTTTTCTCAATACTCTCATTGATCCTGGCAAATGAACACTGCATCTGTTTGAAGAATTCTCTCCCACAAGCTATGGCCCCTTATGAGCCAGTACTGGCTGCTCTTGACTCCTACAAGCATCTCTTCACCTTTGGGGTTCCCTACACTTGTCTGAGTTACATCACTTGCTCCTGGTTCTCATTTTTTATCTGTGTAATCATTGCACTGTCTCTAATAATTTTCTGAAAAAGCATCTAAAGGCGAGGATTCCCCCACAACATAACCCATGTTTAAAAATGCCTTTCTTCTACTTCACAACCTTATTTTTTTTTATTTTTAATTTTTTTTATCGGTCCTGGGGATTGAACTCATGACCGTGCACTTACAAGGCAGGTTCTTATGCCGTGGAGCTAAATCTCCAGCCCCTTCACAACCTTATTGATGGCTTAGATTTATTCAATTATACAAGATGCTACACAATTTTCCTTGGAATTTTCCTTTCACAAAGGATAAAATAAAAGCAAATGGTTTCATGAAAAGAATTAAGAGTAAGATTGATTCAGACGTTTCAGCAGCAACACTGCAATCCAAAAGGCAATGTAGTGTTAAACAACTTGGTTTTCTGTGGTTTCTTTTAATTCCAGAAGATATTAAATTTAAAGATATATTTTAATGCACCATTTTTTTTTTACCTGAAAGCCTCTCTATCTCTTTATGTGGGGGAACGGGTATTTCTAAGAGGAATAGGATCAGTGTCAGAAGAAGGTAGTAGCCTGGATTCCATTTGGTTTTCAGTAAGGTTAATCATATAGTTCCCTTCAAATTATGTAAGCTGGAATACAGTCATTATGATAAAATAGTGAGAAAATTTGTAAAATGCTGATACATAAGACCCAAGACAATAAGCACTGGCTGACTAGAGATTTGGTTGAGAAGGAAGATGGCTTCCTAGGAAACACATGAATTTCTTCAGCATCTGACATGAAGAGCTGACATGAATGTACTGGCAGAAGTACTGGGTGATTGGCTTTGGTGACACATATCTTCATCATGGGCCCCTGGCAAACTCAAAGCACAGCTGCCCTTTTGGTTATCTGCAGGGTCAAGATAATCATTATGGTAGTGGACCTTGGAACCAGGAGGAATTCCTTGAATGCAAATGGAAACCTTTTATGGGAATTCCCAGATTATTTCAAAGGAATTTGAAGAGTCAGAATTTTTAAGGAATTGTTATTGGAGCCATAAATATTCTATTTTGTGCCCATTATAAATCTCCGACACATCCATTCTTCATGGTTATCAAAAGATATTCCGGACACTTCTTGTGAGTTCCTGATGCTGATATGTTTTGATATTCTGGATAATGTTTAGTTTTGACAGAGAATTAATATGAGATCTCTTGAGCCAAATGAATAAAGTTTGGCTGGTTGAAACTTAAATCCAGCAAGGGTATGTGTTAGGACAATACCATTTCATGTGCTTCTCCCATTTCTGTAACTGGTTCTATCTCTACTTGCCATATATTTTTATAACGTTTCTTTGGGCCCCTCATTTCTTTCTCTTTGTTAGGGTATCTAAATTATTTTCTGACTTCCACAGTGGTCAGGAAGGATTTTATAGCTGCATTTTTAAGGTTTAAAAACTAATTATTTTGGGGCACTTAAAAATGGTACAGAAATACTCTAACTGAATTGCCTTCACATTTAAGACATTTAACAAATGCTAAGAGTTTGTATCTCAATTGTATATTTATATAGTTGAACACCATAGAATGTGTCTTCAGGGTGCTATTGCAAACAAGCTGTCAAGTGTAACTGGGTTATCTTGGGGGGAAAAGACAACCCTTGTTGCTCATGCTGCTTATAAACCTCCTAAGAAACATTCACTAATCGAATCAATTGGGTTGTTTTAAAATTATGAAGTACTGTGCTATCTGTTCAGAAATCCACAACTTAAGCCTATTTGCATTGGAAAAGCTATTTTAAAACTAAAAACCAGAAAATTAATAAATTATTTCAAATTTTTACAACTGTTGCTTCTTCCTCTTTATTTTTTTCTTTCCTTCCCTCCTTTTTCCTTACCAAATTATGTTTTAAAAAAAATTTTTTATTTTAAAGAGAATAAAACAAAAGAGGGTCAGAACAGAGCAGATCAGAACAGGACAACAGAGGCAACACAGTACTTTACATTAAGACAACCAGACATTAACAGTAGCTGTCACAATATCTCTTTCTCCGCTATAGTTGAGCATAGTTTCAAATACAATAATATCAAACATAACAAAATATTATAAAACCATTCAAAGAGTGAAAGAATTACAGGGCATTCTGAACCAAATAACAGAGAATGATCAATGTGTACTACCATATCTCATTTTCAATAAAAAATTGTTTGTTTATACTATCACACATATTCAAATCCCAAAAAGACACAATGTGATAGAACCAATGGTAGTAGAAGAATAGAAGCATGGTAGGATTTCTAGGAAGGATGATATTAAATCAGCAATAGGTGTCATAATGTTTTGTTTTCTTCAAAACAGCTGTTTATACAATCATGCATGATATAGTCAAACAAAAAAGATTAAAACCATTCCAACTGATGAATGAAAACATTGAAAGGCTTCAAAGCTATGAGATGTGGACTCATGCTTACCATAAAATCTTATATACTCTTATCAACTCTCATATTAGGGAGATTATATGGTATTTACCCTTGTGAGTTTGGTTTATTTCACTTATGAGTATGGTCTCAGTCATGTCCATTTATTTATAAATATCTCAATGTGATCATTCTTTATAGCTGAGTAGCGCTCCATTGTATAAAAATGCCACAACTTTTTTATCCATTCCTCAGTTGATGGGCACTTAGGTTGTTTCCAAGATCTGGCTATTACAAATTATGCTGCTATAAACATGGGTGCACATATATCACTGTGGTATGATGTTTTCAGATCTTCTGGGAATATGCCTAGAAGCAGAATAGCTGGGTTAAAGGGGACCTCCAAACCCAGTTTTTTGAGGAGTCTCCAGACTGACCTCCAAAGTGGTTGCACCAGTCTACACTCCCACCAACAGTGCAGAAGAGTTCCTTTTTCCCCACAGCCTCTCCAGCACTTGTTGTTGGTAGTTTTTTCTATCCTGGCCCTTCTTTCTAGAGTGAGATGGAATCTCAGTGTGGTTTTAATTTGCATTTCTGTAATGACTAATGATGATGAACATTTTTTCATGTATTTATTTGCCATTCATATTTTTTCATCTGAGAACTGTGTATTCATTTCAGATGCCCATTTTTGTATTGGGTCTTTGAATTTTGAGGGTCTGATTTTTTAAAAAATTCTTTATAAGTTCTAGACAGAAGTCCTTTGTCTGAGGGACAGTCCATTAAGATTTTTTCCCAATTTGTGGGTTTTCTTTTCACTCTGCTGGAAATCTCTTGCAGGAAATCGACATGCAGAAACTCTTTAATAAGATATGGTCCCAGTTATTGCTTCTGGGAAGTATTTCCCGTGCAGTTTGATTCTTGTTCATGAATTCTCTACCTACCCCTATATCTTCAAGGTTTTAACCTACTTTGTCTTCCAACAGATTTAGTGTTTCTGTTTTAAGATTTAGATCTTTGATCCATTTAGATTTTAGTTTAGTACATGGCGATAGGCATGGATCTAGTTTTAGTTTTCTGCATATGGATAGCCAATTTTTCCAGCACCATTTGTTGTAGAGACTGTCATGCCAGCGAACATGTTTGGCCCCTTTATCAAATATGAGGTGGTTCAGTGAGTTTGCAGTTGTGGTTGTATCTTCCAATCTATTCCACTGATCCTCGGGTCTGTTTCTATTCCAGTACCATACTGACTTTATCACTGTAGATTTGTAGTATAATTTTAAGTCGGGGATTGTGATGCCTCCTGCCTTGCCTTTGCTGCTTAGAATTGCCTTTGCTATTCTAGGTCTCTTCTTGTTCCAGATGAATTTTAGGAGTGATTTCTCTAGATCTATGAGGTATGTTAGTGGTATTTTGATTGGGATTGCAGAAATCTGTATAGTAATTTTGGGAGAATGGCCATTTTCACAATGTTTGTTCTTCCTGTCCATGACCAGGGGATGTCTCCATTTTCTGAGGTCCTCTTTGATTTCTTTTTTCAGGGTATTATAATTTTCCTGTATAGCTCTTTTACTTCTTTTGTGAGATTAATTCCTAAGTATTTCATTTTTTTGGATGCTAGTGTGAAGGGTGTGGCTTCTCTTACCTCTCTTTCAGTATTTTTGTTGTTAGTGTATAGGAATGCTATCGATTTTTGAGTATTGACTTTGTATCCAGCTACATTGCTGAATTTATTTATTATATCTAGGAGTTCTTCAATGAGTTTTATACTTTTATATAAAGTATCATGTCATCTGCAAATAATGATAATTTAACTTCCTCTTTTCCTATCCTTACTCCTATTATTTCTCTCTTGTCTAATTGCTCTGGCTAGTATTTCTAGTACTATGTTGAATAGGAGCGGTGACAGGGGTGTCATGGTTTATGTTGGTGGCCCCTAGGCCTCATGTATTTGCATTGTGCATTTGTGATTGGTTCATTGTCTACTGCTTGGAT
Source organism: Dolichotis patagonum (assembly GCA_004027295.1). NCBI lineage: Eukaryota > Metazoa > Chordata > Mammalia > Rodentia > Caviidae > Dolichotis > Dolichotis patagonum. The sequence goes on from PVJX010047333.1 coordinate 9,911, forward strand.
TGGGGGTGTGAGTGCTACACCGGCCTAGGGGTGGAGCCAGGATGTGATGTAATGGCAGGCAGAAGGCCTGTGTCTCTCTTGCTGGTTCCCGCTTGCTGTTTGCAGCCACCATGAACTGTGGTCCCGCCATGCCACCCTGCCTTGGAGCCAACTGAGTATGGACTTAAATCTCCAAAAAATGTAAGAAATAAACCTTTCCTTTTCCAACTTTGGGCATCAGGTATTTTGTCTCAGTGACGAGTGAAAAGGAACTAAGACAAGGGGACATCCTTGTCTTGTACCTGATTTTAAGGTAAAGGCTTTCAGTTTTTGGCCATTTAATATGATGCTGGCTGTAGGTTTGTCATAGGTGACCTTTATCATATTGAGGTAAAGACCATCTATTCCAATTCTCTGTAAGGTTCTTATCATGAATGAGTGTTGGACGTTATCAAAAGCTTTTTCTGCATCTGTAGAGATGATAATGTGGTTCTTACTTTTGGCTCTATTGATATGGTGAATTACATTTATTGATTTACCTATGTTGAACCATCCTTGCATTCTTGGGATGAATCCCGCTTGGTCAGGGTGAATAATCTTCTTGATGATTTGCTGCATCCTGTTTGCTAATATTTTATTGAGAATTTTTGCATCTCTGTTCATTAGGGAGATTGGCCTATAGTTCTCTTTTTTAGTTGGGTCTTTCTCAGGTTTTGGTACTAGAGTAATATTTGCTTGCAGGAATGACTTAGGAAGAATTGCTTCCCTTTCAATTTCACTGAAGAGTTTCAGGAGTGTCAGAATTAAGTCTTCTTTGTATTTCTTGTAGAATTCTGCAGTGAATCCATTTGGGCCTGGGCTCTTCTTTGTTGGCAAGGTCTTAATTACATTTTCAATTTCATTAATAGAAATTGGGTTATTCAGAAGTTTTACATCTTCCTTATCCATCTTTTGTATTTCATATGTATCTAAGAATCTGTTTATTTCTTCAGTGTTATTGAACCTATGAGAGTAGAGGTTTTCAAAATAGGTGTTGATGATCTTCTGTATTTCCACAGAGTCTGTGGTAATTTCACCTTTTTCATTCCTTATTGCATGAATTTGAGTTTTTTCTTTCCTTTTTTAAGTAAGGTTGGCCAGGGGCTTATCAATTTTATTTATTCTTTCAAAGAACCAACTCTTTGATTCATTGATCCTTTGTACTGTTTTCTTAGTCTCTATTGCATTAATTTGTGCTCTAATCCTTATAATTTCCTCCCTTCTTTTGGCTTTGGGCTTGGCTTGCTCTTCTTTTTCTAGATGTTTGAGTTGTAGCATCAGGTTGTTCATTTCTGTTCATTCTGTCTTCCTGATGTGGGAACTCACTGCAATAAATTTTCCTCTGAGGACTGCTTTCATTGCATCCCACAAATTCCAGTAGGTTGTGTTTGTATTTTCATTTTCTTGTAGATATTATTTAATTTCTTCTTTAGTTTCCTCTGTGACCCACTGATTGCTCAAGAGTGTATTACTCAGTTTCCATGTGTTTGTGAGGTTTTTGCAGTTGCTTTTGTCATTAATTTCTAATTTCATGGCACTACGATCCGATAACATGCATGTGATAATTTCAATTCTTTTGCATTTACTTAAATATGTTCTGTGGGCTAGTATATGGTCTATTTTAGAGAATGTCCCATGTACTGCTGAAAAGAATGTATATTGTTGTTGTATGGAAAATTCTATATACATCTATCAAGTCCATTTGTTCACAGGTATGATTTAGTTCTGTTATTCCTTTGCTGATTTTCTGTCTAGTTGCTCTGTCTCTTTGTTTCAATGGTGTGTTAAGGTCTGCTGTTATAATTGTGTTATTGCTTATTTGACTTTTCATTTCTGTTAATATTTACTTTGTATAGCTGGGTGCTCTGGAATTTGGTGCATATATATTTAAGATTATTATCTCTTCCTCTTGAAGTTTTCCCCTAACTAGTATGTAGTGATCTTCTTTATCTCTTTGGATCATTCTTGGTTTGAAGTTCACATTGTCTGC
>PVJX010047334.1:0-11920 GCA_004027295.1 Dolichotis patagonum
TTAACCTGCATCCAGTGAAGTAAAGGAAGAGATAATGGTAGAGAAGAGAGGAATTGCCCAGAACTCCAATCACAGTCTGTGATAAGAAGATCACTCCTGCAACCACTTCACTGGCTGCCATTCTGCTCATTCCCTGTTGTCTGAGCAGAACATTCTGCAAGTGAAGATGAGGCATGGGCTGCATATACCAGGTCACATTATCAACAGTCCCCACTTGCCACCGGTTCCCATCAAAAACTATGTGCTGAATGTTTTCTTTTGAGAAGACTCCAAGACAAGATTTATGCAGTTAAGGAGCTCTTTTAATGTATAAATTCCTGTTGGGAAGTGTATAGTCATGATGACTAATTCCTTTTTTACCATCTGTGCTGCAAGGATGAGAAAGATGAGAAACTATAAAGATAAGGAAATATTAGGCACAGAGATGTTAAATATTTGTCTAAATACATGCCTTCCTTAAAGCTAAGGACTGTCTTGCTTTTGGCTGAGTGATGATGTGGAGAACCTTCATGCTTTCTTAAAAGCTGTGTGCCTGTCATGTAAAAGGACTCAAACAGTGTATATAGTTTTTTGGCATGTCTCTGCTATCTTCTTTCATAATATTTGATATTCCATTTCCATTTATTTATGAACATTTATACTAAAGTTTGCATCATTTGTGAGTGAACATTTTGATACTCAAAAAATATAGGTACACTGAGAGACATTACAGAGGCAAAAAGCAGATTCCTGATAAGCTGTGTGCAATAAGGAAAAAAGACAATGCCAGGAGAGCTGCTGAATGACTCAATTGCCCTCAGGTTCAGAACCACGCACAATAATTCCTGTTACTGGAATTGTTCAATAGCCATGTCATACACTAAACTTTGGGATGTAACTCCAACACATTCTAGAAGAGTGTGGGATTGTGGCAAACTGGTTATTGATTTCATATTGTTTGCTTATTTGCTACAGGATCCCAGAGATAACAGAAACTATGAACAATGAAACAAGATCTGAGAACCAGAATACACAGATGCAAATTAGCAATGCAAGACATAGAAAGTTATTTATGTAAATGTTAAAGGAGTATATTTGGGTTTGTTTTGAGGCTGTCATTGTGCAGGGTACACTGTAACACATTTCTTGAAGATAGGTTTCTGTTCAAAGCTAATTTTAAGGAACAATACAGAGATTCTCTTTATATGCACGTCTTCCATGAAATTGCAATTTAGTAGGTCTTGTTACTATTCTTAAAAAGATGTATACATGTGTAAAAATTAGATTATATATTACTGCCAGAAAAGCAATGATTCTTTTCAGTTTTTCTTATATGTTGCTACCCAAATGTAAGAGAAGAAATACCTCAAGACACTCAACATCTTGATCATTTTTAGAAGAGACAAAATTAGTGTTTCCATGAAATACATGCTGCATCAATAGAGAAAAATCTTTCTATTTGTCCACTTTCTTGATTCACTTACTGTACAGGATATGATTTCTCTTGTGAGTTCATCATATTCTTTATAGATGTGAATAAATCATAGGCTCAGTGTTGTTATCCTGAAAAGGGTGTTTATAATTTCTTAGATTGAACAGAACTTTTTAAATTTTTTCTTTTTAAGTAATGGCACACATATTTCCTTTTGTTACCTATTTTATATTGTGAAGGACACATTCTAGTTCTTAACTGACACAAGTTATACACCTCAAAGTTATACATGTAATAAATGTATATATGCAGATTGTATACTAGTATCAACTCAGCATACGTCCATCAAACATGTTTTGCACTAATCTCTGTGTGTACATGTTAGTGTGTATATTGAAAACATATTCAAAACCTGCCCTTTCATAAATTTTCAGGTAAATAATACACACTTACTGAAACAGTACTTCTTCTGTATGTTGGGTTGCCTTGTTATTTCTGCTTGTAATTGAAAGAGTATATCAGTGAGAACAACTTCAGTAAGCATGTTAAGTATCAGGCTGCACTGTCACATACACGACACCACAAAATTACTGACAGTGAAGATCACATTAATTTAGACACTATCAGGATTAGCAGAATTTCTAGAAACCTCATTTCTTTATACTCTCTTAGCCCATTACTCAGGAAAGTGTCCGCTCCCTGTGTAGCTTTGGCACTTAGAAGGGCTTAATCCAGAATTTCTTGCTCCGGGGCTCTTAGCCAAACTCTTCATATAAGTTTTCCCTTATTAACTCTGCCTTTCTGATTGCCATGGGAAATACTCACCAAGCTGCCCCATTTTGCCAGGTTGGATATCAAAATGTGACACTCTCCTCTCTCCATGCCCGAGATTAGTGCTGCAGGGAGGTGGTTAGTACCTGATATATTGGTCTGTGATTCTGTGACTTCACCTTCCCTCAGACCTGTAATTACCACTTCGTCTGTAGTGGCAATGAGTGTGCCAGCTTGGGGAGTTGAGATCAATTCTGGGAGCTATTTTTCCCCAGGTTATGGTTGCCAACAACATTTACAAGTTTCTTGTTAGGATCTCTTAAGAGAGCACTAAACTTTTGGAGAAGCTATTACTTCTTCCTGACAACTTCATGGAGACAGGTCCCTTGTGAAGAGGTGCAGGAAATGTTGAGTCCTACAAAAGAGGGACTGGTAGTGAACCAAACTCATTGTATTCCCTGCTTTCCTTAATTCTTTTTTGACCAAATGTAGTTATATCTTATTCTTTATCTCACTGCATGGTGCCAGCATTTATATTATTAGAAGAGACACGGAGGGAGACAAAAACATCTAGAAAAGGATTTTAAGAGACATTACTAAAAATAAGAACATAATTCTGCAAATGTGAACACCAGTGGACAAAGTTACAAAAGTAAGTCCATTAACTGTAACTTTTTATGCAGTTGAATGGCAATTAATATTGAAATTCTGTCAGGAAATCTAACAAACTTCTAAATGAAGTAACATATGTTTATAAATGGTATCTAGGAGTTCACAAACAATAGGTAGAAAATTCTCGATGTTGGTTGAAAAATAAAGATGACTCTTGATAATAAATAATATAAAATAACAAATACATTGTCCAAAAATGAAGCAGTAATAGTGAGGAGTATTTGGAGGGACATTAATGGCAATGTGTCTTTACAAAAAATAAATATATTTTAATTTGGAAATTCATCACATTTTTGAATGACATCACATATAAACAAAAAAAGACAATACAGCAGGTTAAAAAACTTGGAAAACTAAACTGAAGATAACTTGGAGCCAAAAAGGAAAGTTGGATTTTGAGGTGCTCACACTGTGCATGATAATGGACATATGGAAGAAGATATCTAGACTGAATGTATTTCTGAGCCTGAGTGTATCTACTCTGAGCTCCATTTAATGAAAAATAAAAATGAAAGAGACTTCAAGTTGGAGAAACTCAATCCAGGGGAAACTGTGACTTAGAGTAGGACTAGGCAACTTATGGGTTGGGAGAGGTATACAGAAATCTTCACGATGGCTTGAGGAGAATTCGTCTATCCCCAGCCAGTCTTCCATGGAAGTAGTAAACAGACTTGACATTGCTTACCTTTCAAAATCAGATGAGATCAGGTATATTCAAGATTGTGTGGCCATAGAGGCATTGTCTGAGGACAAATTTCTGTAATGAAATAATATGGCCAGGCAGGAGAGGATGATGGTGAAAAATCTCAGACTATTTCAGATATTGGCAATAGCCTATCCTTACCAAAACAGCCCGATGCACTAGGAAGAGCTGGTCCTTGATTCTACAGAGGTTCCACTTGTGATGGCACTGGTGGAAAGCAAACTCCACTAATGTCCTTCTGCAGTAATTATACTACCAGTACCTGTAACTGCTGATTAGCTTTGTATTATTCCAGAATAAAGAACTACATTAAGATGATGTTGATTCAGAGCTCCCAAACAGTGCCTCCAGAGAAGGAACCAGACCCCCACATATCACGGGAGCAGTTAGATAGATATCATTATACCTCTGGTGAAGAATATCAGGTGCCCAGTATGGGCTTTAATGTCTTATAGTACTACATAAAAACAGTCTTAAAATATATATGGAGCTAGAGGAGACTGTAAATAACAAATTTTGAGCAAAATAAGTGAATTAGTTGATACCATTCTTTTCAATCTAATGATACTGACATGATTCGTAAAACAGTGTGATGCTAGCATAAGCAGAGATATGCACAGGTAGAAGAGAATAAATAACTCATATAATCCAATATATTTGAGACAACTAATGTTAATAGAAGGCATTGAAGACAGATTTTGATGCTCTATATAGCTCGTTTACCTGTGTTTTAATTTCTTTTCCTGCACTTGGGAAGGCTTGTGCTATTATTTCTGTCAAAAGGCTTTATTTTATTTGTTACAGCTTGTGATTTTTCACTAATTCCAATTAGTTTTATTTTATTCTTTTATTTGAAAGACATATACTCACAGAAAAAATAAAACAAATGAAAGAATCAAATAGACAACAACAACAACAATAACAACAATAATAAAAACAACCCCCCAAAATAGCAACATAGGATTTCAAAACAGGATGACAGGAATTTAATGATCGTTGTTATAGTGCATATTATTTTTAAAATTTTATTTAAAGAGAAAAAACAAAACAAAAAATGGTAGTAACAATACAGAATTAAAAGGAAAAAAATAAAAACAAAAAACACTAAGAAATTACTACTTGATAAATTACATACTGTCATCTTAGAAATAGTTGTTCAAGTTACAAAATTAAACATACCAACTAGACATTCAAACAGTGAGACTGTTAACAGTTCTGCTCAACAATGTAACAAAAACAGTAATATGGGCATCTATCTTACACACTTAAACATTCATGCAATTATATCATTTAGAACACTTTCTTTTCCTCTCTTTTTTACAGTAGCAATTACACATTTTGGGTTTTATTAATCCTACAGTTCTTACTACTTTTTACACTAAAGATACAATGTGATATTTATAAATATGATTCTTATTTATTTCACTAATGAGATATTCTCCAGTTGACTCCATTTCTTTATGAAGGCCTCAAGACCATCCTTCTTTGTAGCTTAGTAATATTCCATTGTATAAAAATACCACATCTTTTTCATCCATTCTGCAGTTGATGGGCATCTTGCTTGTTTCCAAGATTTAGCTATTACAAGTTGTGCTGCTATAAACAGGAGTGCATATATATCATGCTGATACGACATTTTTAGTTTTTCTGGGAAAATATCCAGGAGGGGAATAGCTGGGTTGAATGGAGCATCCAGTACTAGTCTTCTGAATATTCTTCATAATGATTTCCATAGTGGTTGCACCAGTCTACATTCTCACCAACAATAGAGCAGTGTTCCTTTTTCCCAGCAGTCATGCCAACATTTGTTATCTGTTGATTTCTTGATGCAGGTATTCTTTCTTGTGTGAGATAATATCTCAATGTTGTTTTAATTTGCATTGGTCTAATCACCAGTGATGGTGAACATTTCTTCATATATTTATTTGCCATTTGCATATCTATATCTGAGAACTGTGTGTTCAAATCAGATGCCCAAAAGAATTGATATTTTTTCAATTCTTTATATATTCTGGATATAAAAGTCCTTTGAGGGATTGCTGGCTAAAATTATTTCCCATTCTGTGGAGCTTTTTGCACTCGTCTGGTGATTTCTTTTGCAGTACAGAAACTTTTCAATAACAGGTGATCACAGTTGTTGATACTCTGTAGTGTTTCCCATGCAGTTTGCTTTTTGTTCAAGAATTCTCTGCCTGCCCCTATGTCTCCAAGGCTTCTACCTACCTTATCTTCCAGTAGATTAAGTGTTTCTGTTTTAATGTTTAGGTCTTTGATCTACTTAGACTTTAGTTCTGTGTATGGTGATAGGCATGGATCTAGTTTCAATCTTCTGCATGTGGAGAGCCAATTTTTTCAACACCATTTATTAAAGAGGCTATCCTTCCAGTGACCATGTTTAGCCCCTTTGTCAAATATCAGGTGGCTGAATGTCTTTGTACTTATACTTGTGTCTTCTAATCTGTTCCATTGGTCCTCTGGTCTATTTCTTTCCCAGTACTGTGCTCATTTTAAGATTATAGCTTTGTAGTATAGTTTCAAATCAGTGATTGAGATGCCTCCTATCTTGCCTTTGTTGCTCAGAATTGCTATACTAGGTTTCTTCTGTTTCCAGATGAATTTTAGGAATATTTTTCCTAGATCTGCAAGGTATGTTGATGGTATTTTGATTGGGATTGCACTGAATCTGTATAACAATTTTGGGAGTATGGCCATTTTCACAATGTTGGTTCTTCCTAGCCAAGAGCATGGAACATCTTTCCACTTTCTAATATCCTCTTCAATCTCCTTTTTTAGCATAGTATAATTTTCAGTATATAAGTCTTTTACATTTTTAGTTAGGTTGATTCCTAAGTATTTCATATTTTAGATGTTATTGTGAAGGGCAATATTTCTATTATTTCTCTCATGGTGAGTTTCTTGTTTGTGAACAGGAATGCTATTGATTTTTGAGTGCTACCTTTTTAGCCAACTACTCTGCTGAATTTGTTTATTACCTCTAGTAGACTTTTAATGGAGATATTTGCATCTTCTATATAGAGTATCATGTCAGCTGCAAATAGTGATAATTTAACTTCTTCCTTCCTTGTCTTTATTCCTTTTATTTCTCTCTCTTTTTTCTGATTGCCCTGGCTAGTGTTTCCAGAACTATATTGAAGAGGAATGGTGATAGTGGACATCATTGTCTTGTTCCTGATTTTAAAGTGAAAGCTTTCAGTTTTTGTCCATTTAGTATGATATTGACTGTTGGTTGCCCGAGCCCTTATAACTTTGAGGTAGACCCAAGGTATTCTAAGTTTCTGAAAGGTTTTTATCATGAACATGTGTTGAACTTCATCAAAAGATTTTTCTGCATCTATTGAGATGACCATGTGGTTGTTGTTTTTGGCTCTGTTGATGGGGTGTATTACATTTATTGACTTGTGTATGTTAAATCATCCCTGCATTCCTGGAATGAACCCCACTTAGTCATGATGTATAATCTTCTTGATGATTTCCTGCATTCTATATGCCAGTACTTTATTGAGAATCTTTGCATCAGTGTTCATTAGTGAGATTGGCCTATTGTTCTCCTTTTTGGTTGAGTCTTCCTCTGGTTTTGGTATGAGATGAATACTTGCCTCCAGGAATGATTCAGGGAAGATTGCTTTTCTCACTTTCATTGAAGAGCTTAAGGAGTGTAGGCATCAATTTTTTTATAAATTTCTGGTAGAATTCAGCTGTGAATCCATCAGGACCTGGGCTTTTCTTTGTTGGTGAGCTTTTTGTTATATTTTCAATTTCAATAGCTGATATTGGGTTATTAAAAATTGCTATATCTTCTTGGTTGAGCTTTGGTAGTTGATATGTTTCTAGAAATTGGTCCATTTCCTCTGTGTTTTCCTCTGTTTGTGAGTAAAGATTTTCAAAGTAGGTATTCATGATCTTTTGAAGTTAAATGGGATCTAAAGTAATTTGCACTTTTCAGTCCTTACTGAATTTGTGTTTTATCATTACTTTTCTTTCTAAAGTTAGTTTTACATAAGATTTTAGTAGCAATTACATTGCTTTCTGCTCTAATCTTTACAATTTCCTCTCTTCTATGAGCTTTGTGTTTAACTTGCTTGTCTTTTTCTAGAAGCTTGAGATGAAGCATTGTTGTTTATTTGTGTTCATTCTGTTTCCTTGATATGACAATTTATTGCTATATATTTCCCTCTTAAGACTGCTTTCATTGCATCCCACAGATTACAATATGTTGTTTCCACATTTTCTTTGAATTGTAGGTATTGCTTTCTTTCTTCTTTAATTTCATCTGTAGCCCATTAGTTGTTCAAAAGGTTGTTATTTTATTTCCAAGTATTTTTGCAGTTTTTACGATTTCTTTGGCCATTAATTTCCAACTCAGTGTGCTATGGTAAGATATTATGCATGGGATAATTTCAATACCTTTGCTTTTACTAAAGAATGTTTTATGGGATAATATATGGTCTATTCTGGAGAATGTCCCACATGCAGCTCAGAATAATGTGCATTCTGAGGTGGTTTTCTTTGCTGACTAATTGATCTATCTCTTTGTGATAATGGGCTGGTAAGTTCCCATGTAACTATCGTGTTTTTGTGTATTTGGTTTTTAATGTCCATTGTTATCTGTCTTATACAGTTGGGTGCTCCAAAAATAAAGGAAAAATGGAACTGAATCATACCTGTGAGTAATTGGACTCAGTAGATGTTTATAGAGTGTTCCACCCAACCACATCAGAGTACACATTCTTCTCAGCTGTGCATAGGACATTCTCCAAAATAGACCATATATTATCCCATAAAACACTCTCAAGTAAATGTAAGGTTATTAAAATTATCCCTTGCATACTATCTGACCATAGTGCACTGAAATTGGAAATTAATGGCAAAAGAAATTGCAAAACCTGAATGCATACATGGAAATTAGACAACAACCTTTTAAACAACCAGAGAGCCACTGATGGAATTAAGCAAGAAATAGAGCAATACCTACAATTTAATGAAAATGCAGAAACAACCTATTGTAATCTGTGGGAAGCAATGAAAGCAGTCTTAATAGGGAAATATGTAGTAATATATAGTCATATCAAGAAAGCAGAATGAGCACAATCTAATGCTTCATCCCAAGCTTCTAGAAAAAGAAGAGCAAGTTAAACCCAAAGCTCATAGAAGAGAGGAAATAGTAAAGATTAGAGCAGAAATCAATGCAATCAAAACTTTAAAAAATACAAAGAATTAAAGAATCAAAAAGCTGGTTTTTGGAGAGAATAAACAAAATTGACAAGCCTCTAGCTAACCTTATAACGAAAAAGAAAGAAAAAAGCCAAATTCATGCAATAAGAAATGAAAAGGGGGAAATTACTACAGATCCCATGGAAATTCAAAAGATCATGAACACCTGCTTTAAGAATCTATACTTACATAGAGAGGAAAACACAGAGGAAATGGACAGAATTCTAGAAACATATGAACTACTAAAATCAACCAAAAAGATATAGCAATTTTGAATAATCCAATATCAGTTATTGAAATGGAAAATGTAATTAAAAAACTTACCAACAAAGAAAAGCCCAGGTCCTGATGGATTCACGGCTGAATTCTACAAGAATTTAGAAAAGATTTGATGCCAATACTCCTTAAACACCTCAATGAAATTGAAAAGAAGCAATCCTCCCTAAATCATTCCTGGAGGGAAGCATAACTCTCATACCAAAACCTAATAAAGACCCAACAAAAAAGAGAACAATAGGCCAATCTCACTAATGAACACTGATGCAAAGATTCTCAATAAAATACTGGCATATAGAATGCAGGAAATCATCAAGAAGATTATACATCATGATCAAATGGGGTTCATTCCAGGAATGCAGAGATGGTGTAACATACACAAATCAATAAATGTAATACACCATATCAACAGAGCCAAAAACAAAAACCACAAGGTCATCTCAATAGATGCAGAAAAATCTTTTGATGAAGTCCAACACATGTTCATGATAAAAACCCTTCAGAAACTCGGAATACATGGTGTCTCCCTCAAAATTATAGAGGCCATCTATGACAAACCAAGAGCCAATATTATACTAAGTGGACAAAAACTGAAAGCTTTCACTTTAAAATCAGGAACAAGACAAGGATGTCCACTATCACCACTCCTTTTCAATATAGTTCTGGAAACACTAGCCATGGCAATCAGGCAAAAGAGGGAAATAAATGGAATAAAGATAGGAAAAGAAGAAGTTAAATTATCACTGTTTGCAGATGACATGATTCTCTATATAGAAGACCCAAAAAACTCCATTAAAAGAATGCTAAATGTAATAAAGAAATTAAGCAGTGTAACTGGCTACAAAGCCAACACGCAAAAATTAATAGCATTCCTCTACACAAATAAGAAACTTATCGAGAGAGAAATTATGGACACATCACCCTTCACAACATCTATAAGACAAAATACTTAGAAATCAACCTAAGTAAGAATGTAAAAGACCTGTATGCTGAAAATTATACTATGCTCAAATAGGAGATTGAAGAGGATATTAGAAAATGGAAGGATATTCCTTGCTCTTGGCTAGGAAGAACCAATATTGTTAAAATGTCCATACTCCCAAAACTGTTTTACAGATTCAGTGCAATCCCAATCAAAATACCATTCACATACCTCACAGATCTAAAGAAAACACTCCTAAAATTCATTTGTAAATAGAAGAAACCTCGAATAGCAAAGGCAATTTTGGGCAATAAAGACAAGGCAGGAGGCATCTGAATTCCTGACTTGCAACTGCACTACCAAGCCACAGTGATAAAATCAGCATGGTACTGGCAAAGAAGTAGATCGGAGGACCAGTGGAACAGATTAGAAGATGCAAGTATAAGTACAAAGACACTCAGCCACCTGATATTTGACATAGGGGCTAAACATGTTCACTGGAAGAATGATAGATTCTTTTATATATGGTGTTGAAAACATTGGCTCTCCACATGCAAAAGACTGAAACTAGATCCATGACACAAAACTAAAGGCTAATTGGTTGAAGACCTAAACATTAAAACAGAAACACTAAATCTACTGGAAGATAAGGTAGGTAGAAGTCTTGGAGACATAGGGGTAGGCAAAGAATTCATGAACAAAATGCAACCTGCACAGGAAATGCTTCAGAGAATCAACAACTGCGATCTCATATTATTGAAAAGTTTCTGAACTTCAAAAGAAATCACCATCAGAGTGAAAAGAAAACCCACAGAGTGGGAAAGAATTTTAGTCAGCAACTCCTCAGACAAACGACTTATATCAAGAACATATAAAGAATAGAAAAACGTCACCCCACCCAAATTCAAAGACCCTCTCCAAAAATGGGCATCTGAGATGAACACTCAGATCTCAGATGAAGATATAAAAATGACAAATAAATACATGAAGAAATGTTCACCATCACTGGTCATTCGAGAAACGCAAATTAAAACAACACTGAGATTTCATCTCACTCCAGAAAGAGTAGCTGCCATCAAGAAATCAACTGATAACAAAGAACACTGCTCCACTGTTGGTGAGAGTGTAGACTGGTGGAACCACTATGGAAATCAATATGGAGAATTCTCAGAAGACTAGGATTGAAAGCTCCATTCAACCAATCTATTCCCCTCCTGGGTATTTTCCCAGAAAAACTGAAAAGATCATATCACAGTGATATTTGTGCACCCATGTTCATAGCAGCACAATTTGTAATAGCCAGATATTGGAAACAACCTAAGTGCCCATCAACTGAGGAATGGATTAAACAGTTGTGGTATTTCTATACAATGGAGTACTACTCAGCTATAAAGAATGATCACATTGAGATATTTATAAATAAGTGGATGCAACTTGAGACTATACTGCTAAGTGAAATAAACAAAACTCACCTGTTTAAATACCATATAGTCTCCGTAGTGTAAGAAATAGTAAGAGTACATAAGGTTTTATGGTAATCGTGATTCCCCATTACATAGCTTTGAAGCCTTTTAATGTTTTCATTTATCAGTTGGAATGGTTTTATTCTGATTTGTTTGACTTTATTATGTGTGATGATATGAACAGCTATTTTGAAGAAAACAAGACATTATGGCAGCCATTCCTGATTTAGTATTGTCTTGCTTTGAAGTCCTACCATGCTTTTATTCTTCTATTACCATTGGTTCTATCATGTTGTGTCTTATTGAGATTTTAATATATGTGATAGTATAAACAAATATTTTATGGAAAATGAGATATTATAGAATCCATTGATCATTTTCTTTTATTTGGTTCAGAATACCCTGTAATTTTTTCATTCTTTTGAATGGTTTTACAATATTTTGTTATGTTTGATATTATTGTATTTGAA
>PVJX010047335.1:0-11929 GCA_004027295.1 Dolichotis patagonum
TTAAAAAGGCAAGTTCCTGGGCTCTGGCCTAGCTCTGTTGAGACAGACTCGGGGCATCTGGAAGCTAGGAATTATCATGACAACTGGTTTCCAGAACTTGGGGTATACACTAAGTTTCAGGACTTCAGGACAAAGCCAAAGCTTAGAGGATCAAAGCTCAGTGTGACCAGGGCATAGCCCCATCCCCAAAACACCAGTGTTTCTCACTGGCCAGACATAGCTGTGTGGCAGGTTTGCAGCTACACCAGGTTATGAGCACTGAGGACAACCCCATAATGTGCCTCTAGCTTGGCACAGTCTGCCAGAATAACAGGTGGCAAATGCCGTGGAGTGGAGGTGCAGCTTGCTTTATTGAGGAGGAAGCCGCAGGGCATCAGGTCATGCTGACTTCAAGTAACAGCCATGGGCACTTAGTGACATCTCACCTTCTCCGTGCTGCCTCACTTGGCAAGGTTCCAATCCCTGTGGCCAGGGCTCTTGCCATGCTGGCTGGTGGGGATTTCAGTGCTTTGGGGAAAAAGAATGACCTTTCTCTTCCAGAATAAGTTCATTTGTAAATTGCTGGCTGAACCACTTTGGGCCTTGGAAATTGGAAGGTTTTCCGAGACAGTGAGCCCTGTCTTAGAAAAGGGGTGAAGAGATGACAGAAATCTTAACATCCTGGCTACCTCTCCCTAAAGTCTTGGAGATGAACGGGACAAAAAACATCAACAAAATCTCAGAGGTGAAATGAGTGTTTGGGGAAGATGTTACCCAGCTTATTCAGAGCTCTTTGGATTTTATTCCTTCAATCAGATGCTACATAATTTCAGATACCAGCTTGCTACCCTCGGGATCTGGAATCTCCTCCAACAGGTCATGGTTAAAAACTTGGTCCCCAGTTCCTAGTGCTATTAGGAGGCAGCGGGACCTTTAAGAGGTGGAGCTTAATTGGAGGAAATTCCAGTCATCACAGTGACCCTGTCCCTGATATATTAAGGGAAAAAAAACTGAACGAACGAACAAACAAAAACATCAAGAAGTGGGATCATGCACACGGTATGCCACACTTTGTATTTTTCAGGGTTACCTATGGCGCTCATGTATGCACAAGCTTTCTGTGGAGGACCACCAGCTGGCAGAGGGGCTCTCTCTGAGACAGGAAACTAGAGGAAATACCAGGGCGCAGCATTCTTTTTTTGCTGCTGCTTCTTCAGTACTGTGTGTACATTTAAGCCATGTTCATGCACTACCTGAGTCAAGAAGCAATATCAGGGAAAACAACAAAATGCACAAAAATGGACACATTGTGTGAGGGCAAAGTGGTGCTGTGTGGCTGGATGAATAGAAGTTGCAGAAAAATAAAATCTTTTGGTCTCAGCCAGTTAGTGGGGCCTTTGTCTCATTAGAACCTTTAAGGAGCTCTAGTACCAGCCCTACGACTAGTTAAATGTGGTCAGTGTTGCAATGCAGGCATAGAAAATGGGCACTTAGAGCACTTAGTCCAGGCTCTGGGACACAGTAGGGGATGGGGTGGAGCCAAAGCCCCAAAGGAAGGAGGACCTGGGAGGGGCTGAGAGAGGTGGTCCTGCTAGCAAGGATAGGGTGAGCTGCCAGGCAGTGGAGCCATTCATGGTGACAGAGTCCTGAGGGTCCTAGGCAGGGGTGGGAGTGGTCAGAATAGAACATCCAGGATGACACTGGTGGTTACTGGGCTGGCTGGCTGAAGGAGGACGATTTGGAGGCAGGTGGGCCAGGTGTGAGCCGTCTCTTTCCATCGGTGTGAGCTCTGGTGGTGGTCTGGCCTCAGACTGAAGAGGCAGAGTTAAAACAGTTCACCATCCATGTCGGGGCAGCTGGGACCCTGGTGTTTCTGCTCATTTCTAGGAGCGAGCTTCTTTCGCGAGGACTGGAGGCTGGTCCTCCGCAGCCTCTGCTGTGGTGAGGCTGGTAGGGAGCTAGTAGTAACCAGGGATGCGGGGCCCCAGCTCCCAGCATGAAGGCCTTCTTTTCGGACTGAGAAAGGCAAGTTTCCTTTTGGGCAGTCCAGAGACGGTAGGAGCCAGGAAGGGATAACAGAAGACTCTCCTCCAGCTTAGCTAAGGCAGAATCAAGTCAAGTAACAAATAAAAGCAGCTGGGCTGGCTTTCTTTCCTTAGAGTACAGGGAACAGCTCATCCTGTTTATTTAGTGCAGGAGATGGTTGATAAAATGGTGCCCTTGTATCTAGGAGCGACTGGCCTTTTTTTTCTTCTTCTTCAGAGAAACAGATTTTTTGTTGTTGGTGAAGGCCCTTTCAGACTGTAGTTTAAATTCAACTGGAAAGTGGTCGCTGACTTCCAAAGCCTGTAAGGAGAAGGGTGGGTAGATCTGGGTTTAGGAGATGTCTGAGACATGTCATCATTTTAGTGATGAGCAAATTTAGGAACAAAGAGAGAAGATGAAATGCCTGAAGTCATTCAGTAGACTAGTGAGCATTATCCTTGGCTCAACTTAATCATATATTTTGGCAGGGGCTAGCTCAGTGGTATATGCTTATAATCCTAGCACTTTGGAGGCTCAGGCAGGAGAATCATGAATTTGAGGCCAGAACAGGATATACACAGCAAGTTCAAGGGTAGCCTAGACTACATAGTGAGACTCTGTCTTTAAAAAGGAAAAAAAAAAGGAAAGGAAAGAAATTTTGGCAGAATCTCAAAATGCAGTCATACTTAATGGTTATTGAATCAAGGTTCAGTGTCCAGTGTGGGGTCTTCCATGTTGACCTCAAAGGGTGACAGCAGCTCACCTTTCCAAGATGGTGGCTCAGAAAGACAAGATGGCAGCCTTACCTCCTCTTCAGACAACTGATAAGCTTTCTGGAAGTCAAAGACACCATTTGAGTTGGGAACTACAGAGTTGACAATCTCTTGTCCTCGAAGCACAATCCTAGAATAAGGGGAGGAAAGACAGTTGTGTTAATCCACACCATTGACTTCCCAAAGTCAAACCAAGGTCTGTGTTTGATATCTGGAAATGACTGAACAGCCCAACTCTTTCACATGGGTTCCAAGTTCTTGTCTGGTTAGCTGGCAACCAAGGGGACAGTTCTTACAATTGCAAAGGAGAATCCAGGCCTGCCATGACCCTGTGGGCACAGGACAGTATCATAGTATGGTCCTTGTCTCTGGAGGAGGGAGAGCAGATGTCAAACAACACACAGATGCTATCCCATACAGTAATGACATACACACTGAGAACAGTGCTATACTTTTGATGCTTTCTCATGTCCCCAGTTAGATTATGGAGAAATTCTCTTATCTTTAGTAGCTCTCTAATCTTTCATTTTGATAAAGACAGAGCAAGCATCCTGCAAGTGAGAAAAATAATGAAGAATAGGATAGTTTTCAGTGGGCTTCTGTTTAATTTCTTTATGACAGGTGACACAATTTATTTGCTTTTTGAGACAGAGTCTTTCTATGTTCCAGCCTGGCCTGAAACTTGTGCTCCTTTTGCCTTGGCCTGCCAGAATACTGGGATTGCAAGTGTGTACCACTGTGCCTGGCTATAATGCTGTTTTCTTATTGTAGTGTTATGCTTTAGCAATTAATTTACTTCAGTGAAAAATTAGTGGGTTTAAAAAAGATAGAAAAAAACCACAGTACAGATGCTTGATAGTGATGACACCACTGCAATGTGACAGCCAGATGAGTTTTGGGAATGGACTCTAATGTAGCTCAGGGGACAAGCAGGTGGGGTTCACATGGTCCTGGATGCCTGTCTGAGACAAGCAAAGTTGGGCACACTGCCTTTCTATGCCTCTGTCCTGAGTTTTTCTGATTCTGAGTTTGTTACTGCCATCACATGGCTTGTTCTTTGTCACTGCTGTCTTGTTTTTGTAGTGCTGAGGGTTGAACTGAGGGCCTCAGCATACTGAGCGATCCCCGGGCCACACCCAGCCCTGGAGCTCTTTTTTACTCAGCCAATGTGTAAGCTCTTCTTCACATTAACTTGGAGACTGTGAAAGCCATTTTTGAGACAGAGAGAGCAAAAAGCAATATATTTAAGGCTCTTTGGTTTCGGACTTCTCCAGCCTGAGCATGGGTCTGCTCCTGGTTACATTTTCCCAGGCCAGATCAGGGCCTGAGGTTTTCTGGGTCCACCAGCACTCAGCATATGGGGATGCTCAATAAATATTTGGACTGGAATTGCAACCATCTTGCCTAGGTCCATTTTTAAAATATCATTTGTATACCCCAAGAATTATATATATTGTTGTGGAATGCAGAAAATTTAAGGCATTAAAATAAGAAACTGATCTTTAAAAAATCCTATGTAATCTCACCATCCTTTGGCATCTAACAGTTACAGAACCAGGGACTGCATTCTTAACCTGTTCTGCCATGGGCATCTCTCCTTGTGATTAGCTGTTCTTCCACATTGTTCTTTTCCATCAGTCCCATTTTGTTTGCAGAGGGAACAAGGTGGCTGGAGAAGGAACTGAACTTGCCCAAGATGAAAGTGCCAGGACCAAGTGGTGTCTTCCCACGAGACTGGAGGCCTTCCGAGTGGGAGTAAAGGGAAACCTGGTGCTCGGCCTCCTGTAAGTTCCTACCCTGGGCTTCCACTTTCAAGAGCTAGAGCAGTGACATCTGCAAAGGAAACTCCAGCTCTGAAAGTCCCAAGAGGAACAAAGGAGGCCAGAGGATGGAAACAAAAGCCAGACCTCCGGGCCAGCTGGGCGAGCAGGGAGGAGGCCAGCTGTTTTACAGCAGCAGCAGCAGGCTAAGCTCTGTCCTGGCCACCCAGGGACTGGGCTCCCAGGGGTTGCACTGCCTGTGGTCTCTGTGCTGCTGACTCCCACCACTTCCTTCTTGATTGAAGGAGCAAAAGTGAAAGTGTTTGGAAACCCCAATGAGACTTGAAAAATACAAGGGAATGCTATTATTTAAAGTATCATTAAATTTAGGAATGGGTAGCAGAAGCTTTGAAAGTGTAAATAGCCTTGCACTAACTGCTCTCATTTTTATGGTTGTACCTAGAAGAAATAATAAATATTTGCCAAAAGTATACACACAGGATGTTAACTTCAACAGTGTTTGTAACAGCAAACCTGTGATAGTAATCAATGGGGACTGGGTAAATAAACAACAGTACATCATTTTGAGAGAAGAGGTAATGATCCATGAATGTACTGAGCACTTGCCAAACATTCAGTGTGCTGGCTGCTTTCTATGTGATATTTCACGTAACATATATTACTTCATTTACCCCTCATCATATCTCCATGACAGGTTGTTGTACAGTCTCCAGTGTAAAGCAAGGAAATGGAATCACAATGAGCAAATGCATCTTGGTCACAGACATAGTAAGTGGCAGAGCCAGAATTTGAATCTAGGCCTGTTTGACATCAGTGCTGGCCACTGCTAAGCTCCGGTGTCCGGGGCTTCTACCGCAGGTTATGCAGTTCTACACTGTGAGGTCCCTGACGCAGAGGCCTTGAAGGGCAGCTGATGCTGTCTTTCAAGTTAGCCTGAGCTTTGCCCACCTGGAGGCCCCGTGTGGCCAGCAGCCCTAAGGAGGCACCTACCTGTCATAGGCACAGCTGGTGCTCTTCTTGACCGTGGTGTCCTCATTATCTGCAATCAGCCACACAAACTTGGGGTCAGTCCTCAAGCGAATGTTCTTCCAGGCCTTCTTGGGGACATAGCTGCAGCCAGCGTTGAAGTCACCCATGAAAATGAAATTCTGAAAGACATGTTTTGGGACTGTCACTTGTGTACATGGCTTTCTTTCAGGACTTCAGCAATGACTCTACCTCCC
The DNA here is from genome assembly GCA_004027295.1 of Dolichotis patagonum. NCBI lineage: Eukaryota > Metazoa > Chordata > Mammalia > Rodentia > Caviidae > Dolichotis > Dolichotis patagonum. The sequence goes on from PVJX010047335.1 coordinate 5,782, forward strand.
ATGCCCAGGAAATAAAGGGGCCTTTTATTACCTGAATGGTACCCCCACTCAACTTCATGTGTTGGGGTCCTGACCTCCAGTACTGTATTGTGTTGTAGAATGTGACTGTATTTGAAGATACAGTCTTTCAGGAGGAAATTAAGGTAAAATGACCTCAGCTGGGTGGGCTCTAATCCAATAGGACAGGTGTCCTTATCAACACAGGAGGAGCTGGAGATGAGCTCAGTGGTAAAGCACACACCAGTGCAAGGCCCTAGGTTCCACCCCCAGCACCATAGGATAAAAGAGAAAAGGGAGATTAGGACATAGAGAGACGCAAACAAAAAGCGATGTGAGGCTTTCATAAGAAAATAACCATCTAGTTGGGTGTGGTGGTGTACTCCTGTAGTCCTGGCACTCGTGAGACAGAGGCAAGAGGGTGGTAAGTTCAACACAATCATGATAGGGCCATGATTTGTGTTTCTTGCTGCTGATTTGAATGTGTTTTGCTCCTGCCAGCTTGAACCATCAGTGGTCCATGCATGACAGGCCCTTTGGGCAGCATGGGACAGTCTGATAGGGAGGTATAAGCTGCCTGATGAGATAGTCATACATGTACTACCAGTGATTCAAGCTGGCAGGAACATGTTAGGGCCAGCCTGGGCTACACAGCAAGACCCTGTCTCAAAAAAAAAAAAGGAGGTGGGAGAGAGGGAGGGATGTGAGAAAGAGAAAAAGAGGGAGGAGGGAGGGAGACAGGAGGTGAAGAGGAGGAGGAGAAAAGAAGATGAGAAATGAGAAGAGAAAGGAGAAGAAAAAGAGGAATAGGATGTGAAGGGGAGGAAGAGGAGTGGGAAGGGAGGAGAGGAGAGGAGAGGGAAGGACTTTCTGACAATCTACAGCCAATGAGAGACCCACAAGGCACCAAGCCTGCTTACACATTTTGAGCTTGGACTTCCAGCCCACTAACCAGTGATAAAAGCCTTTGTATCCTTTAATCCACTTAGGCTTTGCCACTTTGTCATGGCAGCCCTAGCAGACTAACAGAGGGTCTGTCTGCATTTTATTTTTAATTTTAGAAGAAGAGGTCGGTTTACAACCAAGTCTAAGCTTTGAAGACTGTCAGGTAACTATAAAGAAAGTTCTTTGTTTGTTTGGTTGGTTTGGGGGTCTGTTTTTGCGCTAGAGATTGAAACCAGGGCCTTCACATAGAGCTATATCTCCAGCTCTTTTTTATGTTTTAGTTTGAGGCAGGGTCTCATTAAGTTGCTACATTCCCCAGGCTGGGCCTGAACTCTCAATCTTGCTTCAGCCTCACTGAGTACTGGAATGTGCCCCATCATGCCTGGCCTGGAATTTTTCATAATCAGCCTGGGTAAAAAGTATGCTCTTAATACAAAAGAGGGTGTTTGCTCCCACTGCTCTATCCTGTTCTTAGTCACCACATCTCTATAATTCAGTGTGCAGAAGGAGGTGGGAATATAAGAATCAAGCCAAGATATTCCCTCACATCTTTTGTCTCTGCTTCAAACCTCTGTGAGTATCACTATATAGATGAATCAACACCTTTGTTTCCAAGCAGGAAAAATGTACTTGGGTGGTGTTCTGACAGCACTGGCAGTCTCTCTCCCTCTCCTATTGTTTTGAGGTTGGAAGTTTAGACTTACGGAAATCTTGTCCCAAGGAAGTGGGAGGAGCTGTAATGGGAGGGGCTGCAAGGGAAACTGTCCATCCCCACCCCAGTCACCAACAGAAACTGGTTATCTTGGAAGTATTTTTCCCTGTAGGGCTCAGGGAACAGAATTTTAACATTGCCCACAGCAGAGGAAATGTTCGATTTCCTTGTTTATGCTATTGCTTGGGGTGGTTGCTGGCTTCAGAATGTTCTTCAAGAACGTGTCATCTGCAGAGCTTCTGCAGAGATTGATGGGTATGGTGGAGGCCAGGGTGTCTCCCCTGAGTGACCATCCAGCTTTCATTAATACAGGTACAATATGCTGAGCTTCCACTAAGTGCCAGGTCCCGCATATGATACTGTTCATAGAGTTTAAATCTTACCTCACAACAGTCAACACTAGAAGGCAGAAAGCACGATTAACCATTAACTGTTAACCATTACTGTGGGTTCCCTCTTCCAGGCCACACAACTGGGTGGTTCAAGTAGTGAAATCAAGAATGAAACTCAAGTCGGCTGTGGTCCCTGAAGGAACCTCATCACAAGAATTTTTCCTCTGTTCACCCTTGGGTCACTGATACCTGCTTAAGGACTGAAGCCCAAAAGAAGCTCAGTATATTCTTGAATGAATGAAAGATTTCACAAGTTTTACACTTGATCTTAGCCAAAAGGCCGAGAAGCGATTTCACAAGTTTTAGAGTGAATGAACAAGTCTTTCTCTTTTCCCAACTCTGGCCAACTGTGCTCACCCTTTACTCATTTTGTACATTGAACAGTGGAACCGAGGAGGAGGGGGAAGGGTATTTCAAAAGAAGAGAAGGATTTGGAAAAACAGCCCTCTGGAGCTCTTCTGCGTTTGCCGAGTGCTCTCACAGCTTCATGGCCACGGCAGTAGCACCCTGCCTTCCAGATGAGGAAGTAAGGCAGGCTGCAGGGATGGCAGACATCGCTGCCCCTCTTCTTCATCAGCTAGTTTGAGAGCCTTTCACTTGCCACTGAAACACTCCTGATCTCACTCTGCCTTACTCTTCCCAGCTGCATAGTGGTCCTGAAGGAAGGAGTTACCTCATGGGATTATTGGGGGCTGAAACACACTTGTCATGTCAAGCCTCCTGGCACCAGCCAGTCACTCCATAGATGTTGGCATCCATCATAATGGTGCAGGGTAGGAGTCCTGAAACCCACACAGATGGCCCCAGGTAGCAAGCAAGTGGGCTGTCAAGGCTGACAGGCCCAGATAAGGCAGCGGAGTGGCGGCATGCATGTCCTGCTAGAGGACCAGCTGTTGCCTCTGCTCAGTGACAAGCTCAGAGGACTCACCGCCACCTTCCATCGGCGTTGCACGTCCACGTAGACATCTGCCAGCTCATCAATCTCCTTCACAGAGGTCTCAGGAGTGGTGTGTAGGGGAACAATCACAAAATCCTTGACCGCTGAGGAAGAGGAAAGCGGCAGAGGTCACACACTCCCCGACAAGTTCCCACAAGTACTTCATGAGGAAAGACGTTCTCCTTTCTACCTTTCTAGAAGGTATGAGCCATGTCCTGCAGGGTACCCTTCCCACTGTGGCAAAGATTTTAGAGATCTTAGGGTCATTGGGCTGCTTATTTTTATTTTATTATTTTTGGTTTTCTGAGATGGAGTCTTGCTATGTAGTTCAGGCTGGCCTTGAACTCACTATGCCACCCAGGCTGGCCCCGAACTTCTAGTAGTCCTGCTCCAGCTTCCTTAGTGCTGGGTTATAGGTGTGTGTCACTAGGCCTGGCTGGGCTGCTTATTTTCAGTACATTAAAGACTTTCTCCTACTTGCGCTTCACAGCCAAGAAACGGCTGATAGGCGATGTTCCTTGCTAGTGTCTTGGGTGTGTTCTATTTTCTCTCTTTTTATCTTTGCAAAACTATATTTTCTTCTGCTTTATTTTTCTTATTTTTTAATTGACAAGATTATACATGTTTATGGCTATATTTTAAAAAATGAATCTTTTTGGTTTTTGTACTAACAGAAAACATTTTCTTTTTCTAATTAAAAAAATGCTGGAGCCAGGCATGGAGGCACCTGAATATAATTTTGGCCCTTAGGAGCCTGAGGCAAGAGGACTAAAAATTCAAGCCAAGTCTGAGCAACTTAGTGACTTAATAATACCCTGTCTCAAAAACTAAACAGAAAAGGAGTTACTCAGTACAGAGGTGCTGGATTCAATTCTCGGTAATGGTGAGGCAGGTGTGGTTTGAGACTTGCCAGTTTATACTCCTCTTGTAATGAAGGAAAACGCTCCCAAAAGATATTTAAGAAATAAGACAGCTTTTGTGGGTAGTCTGAACACCTTCCCTTTGGGCTGGGCTGGAGTGTGGCCAGTGGGCCAGCCCCGGGGTCATGTGGACCCCTGCAGCTGCAGCTTCTCTGCTGAGAGCCTTCTGTCTTTTCCTTAGCAGCCTCTCACTCTGTCTGGGCAGAGGCTGTGAGGGAGTCCCTGCTCAAGTCACACAGTGGGAGCAGGGACTCCCATTTGTCTACCGCCAGGGCCCAGGCTCTACCTTCGCCGCCCTCCAGCTCACCTCCTTCCGCCTCAGCCTCATTCTGCAGCTCTGCCCGATCTCCCCACACGCTCCACCCCCTTTTACTCCCCGAATTTTTGTGCTGTCCCCCTGCATCCCCTTCCCAGCCCTCTGTATGGTAGCTTCCTTAGGTCACAGCCTCATGCCACCTCCAAAGGGCCATCTCTGGTCACACCACCCAAAATGAACCCCAGATCCATTGTTCAGAGCACATCAGAGTACTTTCCGCATGTCCCAAAGTCACTTCCTTCACTTCCCCGCATGGTCCACTAGAGCTTGTGCTCAAGTGACCCCTCGCCTCCCTTGGTTCCAGAACCTAGTGTAGTGCTGCACATTGCTGGGGCTCGAATTTGCACTCTTCCTGTCTCAGCCTCCCAGAGTGCTGGGATTCTTTATATATTTTTGACATGAGCCCTTTGTTAGTATAAATTGCATGTGCCTTTTCTCACTTGCTTTTCACTTCCTTATTAATGTCTTTTAATGAAAGATTGTGCCTGGGTCAATGCACATTGCAGGAACTCAAGAAGGTTTGTTGACTGAACACATGGATAAATGGATGAATAAAATAGCTAATTTAATTTCAGGTTGAGGGGACATAGGAGGTTTCCTGGAACAGAAGGGAAAGCTCCAAATGAACAATGCTATCCCAGGGAAGGGGGTTGGGTAGTAAAGGGAAGCTCAACAGCTCAGGACAAACGGGTTTGCTTAGAAATTCACGAAGGCTGGCAGGGTGAGGGTGGCGTGGGAGGACTCTTCTAGGCCAGAATAATGTGAAGTGTGTGCATGGCAAAGAGGATCACTGCTTGTGTTCTTGCTGAGGGCAAGAAAAGCCCTCCCCTCCAACTTCTCTAATAGTGTTCCCCCCCCCCTGAGCTCATTAACCAGGGGCAGAATTTTATCATTCAGGAAGCTTACGCTAGTACAGTGGTACTTCGACTCATGAGCTGAATTCTTTCCATGATTCTGGTTGAAAATGGAACTGGGAGAGCACCAAGTCAAGTTTCCCCACAACGTCAGCACTGAACCTAATCACTCAATTTGATTTGGTTTTCATCCAGTGCGGTTTGTGATCAGACCCATGGCAATAATCAAATTCATGAACCAAGGGGCCACTGTGCAGAATCCATGCACACTTATAACCTTGCACATATTCATGTGTTTGATATTGGGGACTGAACTAGGTCCTTATGCGTGGTAGGCTTGTGCTCTACCACTGAGCTCCACCCCCAGTCCAGCATGTATTTATCCGGCCATCATCTGTCTCCTCTACTGTAGTGTAACTTCACAAGGGTAGGAACCTCATCTGCCTTCTCTGCTGCCCTCAACAGAGACTGGCAAATAGCAGGCACTGAGCAAAATAGTCTTTGGTCCTGCAAACCACATTACTTCTTGACTTTCCCTTGAGTGTGGTGTGGTGGTTGGGATGGCACCTTAGGTTACAATCCTGGCTCATCCACTTGATTAGTGAGTGACCCGGACAAGTGACTACCTCATGTTGAACCTTGGTTTCCACAAATGTAAAAAGAGGATAATCCTGGTCTCTTCCTTGCTGTATGTTGCAAGGGTTACAAGGTGCCAGCATTTAATGAGGGATTAGTGTAGGGCTGCAGCTCGGGGCACAGCTGGCTTGGGTTTCTCCCACACCTCCTCCCCACCTGTAGAGGAGATTGCTAGTGTCAACTACAGGGAGAGCGAGACTCTTGCTGATCATCACTTGAATCTTTTAAAAATTAAGGAATTGGACAGGGACCAAGGACTTGCAGTAAGTTACTTTCATGAGCTAAATGGTCCAAACAGAATGGAGTTATTTCTGGCCTCAGAAGGTGGAACAGGTAGGGCAGTTGCATGACAGGGTACTTTGAAAAGTAGGCCTGATGCCGTCCATGGCCCTGTCCCCTTTCAAAGGTTAGGAGCACCACGTGGTCCTCGGAGGCCAGC
>PVJX010047336.1:0-11924 GCA_004027295.1 Dolichotis patagonum
ACCATGTAGTTTCATTCATTCTGTCAATCTCTGCCTTTTGATTGGTTTATTTAATCCACTTACATTTAATGTAATTATTCACAAGCAAGTATTTATGTCTGCCACTTTTCTACTTGTTTTCTATGTAATTTTTATCTTTCCATTATTGTCTTCTTTTGTGTTACATAGATATATTTTATGGAGTTCTATTTTAATATCTTTTTTATTATACCTTTCCAAGTTATCACATTGTTGGGTGTTATGGTGATTAAATATAACATAATTATCTTGTCCATATTAATACCAACTTAATTTTAGTGGTGTGTGTAAATGTGCTGCCACATCACTCCATTCTCTCTCCCTGCTTTTTATATTTCATACATATCACGTCATTATGGATATAAGCCCATCAGCCCCATTTTAGAATTTTTTAATAAACCTTTATTTCAGATTGGGGAAGAGTTTAAAAACAAAATATATATCTATGTTTCTTTTATTTTTACCAAAGAAGTTACCCTTACTGTTGCTCTGTATTTTTTAACTTGGGTTTCATTAATTGTCTGATGGTTTCAACATTGGCCCAAAGACCTCTTCTGCTCCACTCCCATGGAGCAAGCCTGATAACAGTGAATTTTCTCTGTTCTGTTTGTTGGGTGTCTTTATTCCCCTCTCATTTTTTTTACATTAAAAAATATTTCATTTGCTAAATATCTTAGGAATTTTGAAAATGCCCACATTATGCCACTACTAATTCTTAAGGAAGAGGATCCACATTTTCCTGACTCACTGAGTTTGAAGCAGCTGCTGATGGATGCATGTGTGTTTCTGATAGGAGCCCTCTGTGCTGATTTCCTCTCTTTCTCCAGCATCACCATAGCATTTGTCGGCATCTGGGCTAGTTCTTGTGTCACGTGGGATGGGTCACTACCACCCATCAATTCCTGGTGTCCTCCATGGGAAAGTGTGTGTCCCCACCCCCACAGTCAGGCTCCACTGTGTGAGCTGGTCACAAAGGTGCGCCCAGAAGAGAAGCAGGCTGCTTCTGGGGACCCTCTGAGAGCCAGTGTGAGTTCCCTGCTGCTGCTACCCGCCACATCGCTGCAGCTGCCAGCCCTGCAGAGAGCGGCATGGGTCCCAGTGTGACAGGGACAGAGCTACTGAGCACATCTCCAGGTCACCTGCAACATGAGGGAGGGATACTTCTTTATTTTTTGGCACAATTTTTATTTTTAACATGCTTTTCAACAGAAAATACTTTGCAAATGATTTGAAAATTAAGAATAACCAATGTGTTTAAAAAGGTAACATTCTCCTTTAATCTTTACCTCCTGTCACTCAGCACCTGATCACACCAAGGGTTGGTTTCCCCATAGACCTGTGAAGGGCGTCTTCACACTGTTACACAAACATGTCACACACGGGCATCCACCTCGCACGTAGCAGGTCTGCCCTCCACCTGTGCTGTATGTGACCTTAGGTTCAGTATACCTCCAGGCTCTTTACACATTGATAATTGTACATGTTTTTCAGCGATGCAGTATTTCAGCTCTGACTGTAGCAAACTTTTGGCTGTAGAGAAGTTGTATCATTGAAATCTCATCACAAAACATACACAAGTGTGGATACTCTTTTTTTTTGGGGGGGTATCATTACCCTAACATTTCATGCTCTTCTTTAATTCTGGACATTTGTAGTCAATCATTTAAAAAGTGTTTCAGTCACCTCCTGCCCTTTTATGTGACTTGTTGTAGAAGACTCTAGTTGATCTCCAGAACTTTGGTATCTTGCCTTTATGTTTTGAAATTTTTTCTCAGCTCTGTCTTTTAGAAAATTAATTCAGCTTTCAGCTACATACATGGTTTTATTTTTCAGACCTTCTCCAGTGTTTTACTTTGGTATTTAAATTTTCATGCTGCCTTATTGCTCATTTTTCACAGTGTCCTGATTGTGTTAAATGGATCCAATATCATGTGTGATTTCTCTTATTTTATGACTGTTTTTGAAGAAGTCATCTTTGTATTATATTTTTCCTGAAGGGGAGTTTGCTTATCTTGCTTATCTTGGCTTTTGTCTTTTTTTAAATTTAAATTTTATTTTTCATTTAAAAAAATTAGCTCAGTGGCATAAGCGCCTACCTGGCAAGCTTATTCCCAAACAGGGAGTTTGATCCCCTGTACCAAAAAAAAAAAAGAATTATATACAAAATTCTTATTAGTAGGTGTTTGCAATACGTGATTACATTCATTGTGGGGAGCTGATATAGGCACATACACACTTTAATTGTTTTTTTTAAGTCCCTTCCTCTTCCCCCACCCATCTTTCCATATCTTAGACCTTTTCTCATTTTTGAAAGATATATCTCTCTGTTGTTCATTATCTATCTTTTATTTTTATTATTCTTTTTTTATTTAGAAAGAAAAAAACACAACCAAACAAAACAGAAAAAAGAGTAGCAACAATACAGAATTCCAAAGGAAAAAAAAGAAAAGAACAAAAAAACCCACTAAGAAATCACTAGTTGGTAAGTTACATACTGTCATCTTGGAAATAGTTGTTCAAGTTACAAAATTAAAGCATACAATGTAGACATTCAAACAGTGAGACTATTAACAGTTCTGCTCAATAATCTAACAAAAACAGTAGTATGGTGAAACAGTCTTTCACACTTAAACATACATGCAGTTATATCCTTTAGAGCACTTTCTTTACAGTAGCAATTATGCATTTTGGGTTTTATTACTCCTACAATTCTTATTACTTTTTACACTAGAGACACAATGTGATATTTATAAATATGATTTTTTTCTCTTCTTCTCTTTATTTAAAGAGAAAAAAAACAAACAAAAGAGAATAAGGGTAGCAACAATACAGAATTCCAAAGGGAAAAAATAAAAGAACGGCAACAACAAAAACACTAAGAAATCGCCACTTGATAAGTTACATACTGTCATCATTGGAAATAGTTGTTCAAGTTACAAAATTGAAGCACACAAAGTAGACATTCAAACAGTGAGACTGTTAGCAGTTCTGCTCAACAATCTAACAAAAACAGTAATATGATCATCTATCTTCCACACTTAAACATACATGCGGTTATATCCTTTAGAGCACTTTCTTTTCCTCTCGTTTCTACAGTAGAAATTACTCATTTTGGGTATTATTACTCCTACAGTTCTTATTACGTTTTACACTAGAGACACAATGTGATATTTATAAATATGATTCTTATTTATTTCACTAATGAGGATAGTTTCAAGTTGTCTCCATTTCCCTATGAAGGCCTCAAGATCATCCTTTTTTATAGCTGAGTAATATTCCATTGCGTAAAAATACCACATCTTTTTTATCGACTCTGCAGTTGATGGGCATCCTGGTTGTTTCCAAGATTTAGCTATTACAAATTGTGCTGCTATAAACATGGGTGTACACGGGTGTACTGTGATATGAACTTTTGAGTTCCTCTGGGAAAATACCCAGGAGGGGAATAGCTGGGTTGAATGGAGCTTCCAATCCTAGTCTTCTGAGAATTCTCCATATTGATTTCCATAATGATTGCACCAGTCTCACTCCCACCCACAGTGGAGCAGTGTTCCTTTTTCCCCCACAGCCTTGCCAACATTTGTTATCAGTTGATTTCTTGGTGGCAGCTATTCTTTCCAGTATGAGATGAAATCTCATTGTTGTTTTAATTTGCATTTCTCGAAAGACCAGTGATGTTGAACATTTCTTCATATATTTATTTGCCATTTGTATATCTTCATCTGAGAACTGTATGTTCATCTCAGATGCCCATTTTTGGAGAGGGTCTTTGAATTTGGGTGGCTTGATGTGTTTCAATTCTTTATATGTTCTTGATATAAGTCCTTTGTCTGAGGGGTTGCTAGCTAAAATTCTTTCCCATTCTGTGGGTTTTCTTTTTACTCTGCTGGTGATTTGAAGTGCAGAAATTTTCAATAATATGAGATCCCAGTTGTTGATTCTCTGAAGTGTTTCCTGTGCAGTTTGCATTTTGTTCATGAATTCTCTGCCTACCCCTATGTCTCCAAAATTTCTACCTACCTTATCTTCTAGTAGATTTAGTGTTTCTGTTTTAATGTTTAGGTCTTTGACCCAGTTAGACTTTAGTTTTGTGCATAGTGATAGGCACGGATCTAGCTTCAGTCTTCTGCATGTGGAGAGCCAATTTTTCCAACACCATTTATTAAAGAGGCTATCCTTCCTCCAGTGAACATGTTTAGCTCCATTGTCAAATATCAGGTGGCTGTGTGTCTTTGTAACTATACTTGCATCTTTTAATCTGTTCCATTGATCCTCAGGTCTCTTTCTTTGCTACTACCATGCTGATTTTATCACCATGGCTTTATAGTACAGTTTCAAGTCAGGAATTGAGATGCCTCCTGCCTTGTCTTTATTGCCCAGAATTGCCTTTGCTATTCTAGGTTTCTTCTGTTTCCAAATGAATTTTAGGAGTGTTTTCTCTAGATCTGTGAGGTATGTCAATGGTATTTTGATTGGGATTGCATTAAATCTGTATAAAAGTTTTGGAAGTATGGCCATTTTCACAATGTTGGTTCTTCCTACTCAAGAGTATGGAACATTTTCCCACTTTCTAATATCCTCTTCAATCTCCTTTTTAGCGTAGTATAATTTTCAGTATATAGGTCTTTTATATTTTTAGTTAAGTTGATTCTTAAGTATTTCATTGTTTTAAATATTATTGTGAAGGGTGATTTTCCATAATTTCTCTCTCAGTGAGTTTCTCATTTGTGTATAGGAATGCTATTGATTTTTGAGCATTGACTTTTGTATCCAGCTACACTGCTGAATTTGTTTATTATCTCTAGCATTCTTTTAATGGAGTTTATTGGGTCTTCTATATAGAGTATCATGTCATCTGCAAATAGTGATAATTTAACTTCTTGCTTTCCTATCTTTATTCCTTTTATTTCTTTCTCTTGTCTGGTTGCCCTGGCTAGTGTTTCCAGGACTATATTGAATAGGAGTGGTGATAGTGGACATCCTTGTCTTGTTTCTGATTTTAAAGTGAAAGCTTTCAGTTTTTGTTCATTTAGTATAATATTGGCTGTTGGTTTGTCATAGATGGCCTTTATAAGGTTGAGGTAGACACCGTGTATTCCGAGTTTCTGCAGGGTTTTTATCATGAACATGTGTTGCACCTTACTGAATGCTCTTTCTGCATCTATTGAGATGACCATGTGGTTTTTGTTTTTGGCTCTGTTGATGTGGTGTATTACATTTATTGATTTGTGTATGTTAAACTATCCCTGCATTCCTGGAATAAACCCCACTTGGTCATGATGTATAATCTTCCTGATGATTTTCTGCATTCAATTTGCCAGTATTTTATTGAGAATCTTTGTGTTTATGTTCATTAGTGAGATTGGCCTATAGTTCTCCTTTTTGGTTGGGTCTTTCTCTGGTTTTGGTATGAGAATAATACTTGCCTCCAGGAATGAATTAGGGAGGATTGCTTTCTTTTCAATTTCATTGAAGAGTTTAAGGAGTATTGGCATCAAGTGTTCTCTAAATTTCTTATAGAATTCAGGTGTGAATCCATCAGGACCTGGACTTTTCTCTGTTGGTAAGTTTTTTATTACATTTTCAATTTCAATAGCTGATATTGGGTTATTCAAAATTACTGTGTCTTCTTGGTTGAGCTTTGGTAGTTCATATGTTTCTAGAAATCTGTCCATTTCCTCTGTGTTTTTCTCTCTATGTGAGTAGAGATTTTCAAAGTAGGTACTCATGATCTTTTGAATTTCCATGGGATCTGTAGTAATGTCCCCCTTTTCAGTCCTTATTGCATGAATTTGGGGTTTTTTTCTTTCTTTTTCTTTATAAGATTAGCTAGAGGTTTGTCAATTTTGTTTATTCTCTAAAAAAACAGCTTTTTGACTCATTAATTCTTTGTATTTTTTTTAGTTTCAATTGCATTGATTTCTGCTCTAATCTTTACTATTTCCTCTCTTCTATGAGCTTTGGATTTAACTTGCTCTTCTTTTCTAGAAGCTTGAGGTGAAGCTTTAGACTGTTTATTTGTGCTCATTCTGTTTTCTTGATGTGACAATTTATTGCTATATATTTACCTATTAAGACTGCTTTCATTGCATCCCATAGATTACAATAGGTTGTTTCCACATTTTCATTGAATTGTAGGTATTGCTTTATTTCTTCTTTAATTTACTCTGTAGCCCACTGGTTGTTCAAACGGTTGTTATTTAACTTCCATGTTTTCATGCCAGTTTTGCAATTTCTTTTGCCATTAATTTCCAATTTCAGTGCATTATGGTCAGATAGTATGCATGGGATAATTTAATAGCTTTGCATTTATTTAAGAATGTTTTATGGGATAATATATGGTCTGTTTTGGAGAATGTCCTGTGGGTAGCTGAGAAGAATGTGTATTCTGATGTGGTTGAGTGGAACACTCTGTAAACATCTACTAAGTCCAACTGCTCGCAGGTATGATTCAGTTCTATTATTTCTTTGCTTATTTTTTGTCTAGTTGATCTATCTCTTTGTGACAGTGGGCTGTTAATGTCCCCTATAATAGTTGTGTTCTTGTGTATTTGGTTTTTGATGTCCTTTAGTATCTGTGTTATATAGGTGGGTGCTCCTGTGTTTGATGCATATATATTTATAATTGTTAGTTTTTGTCTTGAATTTTTCCACTTCTGAGTATGCAGTGACCTTCTTTGTTTCTTTTAATAGTCTTAGGTTTGAAGTTCACATTGTCTGCAAATAGAATAGTTACCCCTGCTTTTTTCTTGGTTCCTGTTGCATGGAATAGTGTTTTCCATCCTTTGACTTTTAATCTATGAGTTTCTTTTTGAGTCAGATGCATTTCTTGTATACAGCATATTGTGGGATCCTGTTTCTTTGATCCATTCTGTCAACCTGTTTCTTTCTATATGTGAATTGAGCCCATTTACATTTATGGATATCACTGATATGTACTGGTTTGACTTTGCCATGTTGTGTTACTGTTGTTAGTTTCCTGCCTTTCTCCCTTGTTTACTTTCTTGTCCAGCCTGGTGATTTCTTTCTATTGTTGTTCTGGAGATTGTGGTCATTTTTATCTCTACCTAGGATGTCCTTCAGCACTCTTTCTAAGGTTGGTTTGGTGGCTATGAATTTGTTTAGTTGTTGTTTGTCATGGAAGTATCTTGTTTCTCCATTAAATTTGAAAGACAGTTTTGCTGGGTATGTCAGTCTGGGTTGAAAGTTGTTTTCTTTTAGGGCTTGAAATACTTCACTCCAAGCTCGTCTTAACATGAAGATTTGTGCTGAGAAGTCTGCTATGATTCTAATAGGCTTTCCTTGATTGGTGAGTTGTGTCTTTTCTCTAACAGCTTTTAGTATTCTGTTTTTATGCTGTATGTCTGAGATCTTAATTATTATATGTCTGGGTGTAGGTTTATGTTGGTTATGACTGTGTGGCATTCTATATGCCTCACTTATTTGTATATCCGATTTTTCCCCCATGTTTGGGAAATTTTCTGCCATTATTTCTGTGAACAGCTTAGCTATATCCTTTGCATTGTCTCCTGCCTCCTCACTAATGCCTATTACTCTAACATTGTTTCTCCTGGCATCATCTGGTAGTTGTTGGATTATCATTTCATGCTGCTTTGTTGTTTTTATAAGTTCTACCCTTTCAAGATCACTATCTGCAATCCTGTCCTCGAGGTCCGAGATTCTATCCTCAGCTTCATTTAAACGGCTTTGCAGGCTTTCAATACAATTTTTTGCTTCTTGCATATCTCTTTCATTTTGTTTCATAGATTCTGCATGTTTTCTGCATTGTTCATTCAAAGTTTCAATCAATTTCCCATGCTCCTGTAATTTCTTATCTATTTCTTCTCTAGCTATGTTGAGCAGCTTATTTACTAAGGTTGTTACTTTGTCTTTACATAGACATTATTTCTAATTTGAGTTCCTCCACAGCCTCGTGGATTTGTTTCTTTACTTCAGTTGCTATCTTTTCAGAGATTTCTGGTGTATGAATTTTAGGGTCCTCTATTTCATTATCGCCTGCACTTGCCCCTAATGAACTAGATGTTTGGGATTGCATTTTGCCTTTTTGTTTAGTCATTTTCACCTTTTGGGTAAATTTCTGGTCTTTCTATCCCAACCATCACAACTTTCTGTAGTGTGTGTTTCAGGGTTCTACTGTGTGGTTGATGTTTGTCAGATTGCTGGGTACCACAATGAAGAGGAGATCCAGTCTCCTTAATTCCTCCTACCATGTCTGTTAGGTGAGTCCTACATTCTTTCTGGGCTAAGTAGCCCAGAAGTATTGATGTAGGGTAACTCTTTGTTCCTGCTGTTGTTATATCTTCAGTTTGTGGCAGGTCACCAGGTCTCCCTGGCTATAGTGTTTGTGTCAGCTGAGGCCCTACTGTGCCACTGAAGATCTCATAAGTTCTTTCAATTTCCTCTAAATTGGGACGGGGCAATATTGGTGCACTCCTCAACCTGTCTGATGTTCTCTGTGTGAGGGGAAGGGGTTACCCACTCTCCTGCCAGGTTAGCCAAGGTCTTACACTTGGAGGGAGTTTCACTTCCACCCTTATCTACCCACTGCAAACCTCTATTTTATGGGGCAAACTCACCACACTGACTGGAGCCTGATGAGGTCTTCTGTTTGGGTGAGGGGTTCCTGAGCCTCTCATCGAGCCAGCATGGTAGTCCACTGTAGTCCAGTATTCCTGTTGGAAGGGCAGATCCAGCAGATGTGGTCTCAGGCAGCTCCGGCCCTCCACAACCAGTCTCTTGGATGTTCCTTGCAGGGAAGGGTGGGCCAAGCTGTCCCCAGCATCCCTGGAGAGCGCCTGTTCCGAGTTGTTCTCTGCGGGTGGAGGGCGGGCCTAGCTCTCTATCTTTTATTTTGCACTTTAGTTTATATATAGTTTGGGTTTCTCACGTAAGAGAAGCCATGTGATATTTAAGCTTGTGTGTTGAATTTATTTCATTTAGCATTGTAATCTCAAGGTGTGCCCATTTCCCTAAAAAGGATTTGAGTTTATCCTTCTTTATGGCAGAGTAGTATTCCACTGCATGTAAATATCACATTTTCCTTTTTTATTCATCTGTTGATGGACATGTAGACCACTTCCAGGATTTGGCTATTAAGTCGAGCTGCTGTAGACATGTCTTAAATTTCTTGATTGTGTATTTCTACTGAGACATAAAAACCCAGGTTTATTTAGGTACGTGTTACCGCTTTATGCTATATATTTGATGGTGGCCCCCTACAGGCTTTTTGGTGAATGGAAGAGCAGATTTCGCTGTGTCTGGAGCCCACAGACCCCTCCCTCCTGGTTCTGGGGACGCCAGTGGCGATTGGAGCCTCGCACAGGCTCAGTCTGGCTCCTCAGGGCCCCACTTCACCCTGGGGGTGGTGGACGAGAGGCAGAGTGCTCTGGAGAGAGCCAGACGCGCCTCGATGCACCGCCTGGAAGTCAGCCCAGCCCGCTGCGGCTGCAGGAGCCGCTGCTGCCTCTGGCCCTGCTGGCCCCTAGGCGACCTGCTTGTTCGCTTCCAGTAGCCATCGCGCAGGTGCTGCTCTGAGCTCCGGCGTAGCTTCCTGTGCTCTGGGGAGCTCGGATCCTGCAGTGGCGCCTGGGGAAGAGACCGGAAGTGCATGTGTCCGCTCTAAAGAGGCCTTTGGGGAGCAAGGACCGGAATGACTTTTTGGGTTATTCAAGGGCTGGAGCAGTCAGAAGACAGAATGAGGGGTTATACTCAGGGGAGGGGCCCGCTGCGTCTCGGGGCGGCTGCGTCTCATGGCCAGTGTTGTTCCTTATTCTTCACCTCCCTTCTCAGCTCCACATTGTAAGGATTTTTGCTTCAACCAAGTGATTATCCTGCTTATGTAGTAAAATACATTATTGGTCCCGGATTTCTAAGGCCTGTCACATTTTCTTCTGAAAATACGCGCATGCGCGCGCGCGCGTGTGTGTGTGTGTGTGTGGTGTGTTATAAATTGGTTAATTATTGTTTTTGGAGTGACACACTATTCAAGCTTTTGATTTATAACTTGATTGGACTGCGTTAGGTAACTTCCGATTTCAAACAGCATCCGTTTGAATAAACTTTGTTTTCTACTCCAGTATTAGCCAAGAGAAAGATTAAAAGTAAGCCAGAGAGTTTCGTAGCTTTGTAACAATAGCATAAAATGTGGAATAATGAACTGTAAATGCGTCTAATTACATAAATAATGCATTTGGGTAATTGTCAAGTAAGGGAGTGTGCTAATGAATCAATTATTTTTAATTGTAGGATGCGTGATTGTTTCAGAAATATAATTGATTGTAATCAAGAATCAATTAAATGTTGATAGTAATTATGTTTATCAGGCTTAAATACATAACATCGTTACAGTGTAGCTGCTTCAGGAAGAAGGGCTGGGGGAGAGGTTATTTCAAGTGACGGCGACCTCATTCCTGTTTGCGCCTGCAGCCAGCGGTGGCAGAGACCCACGGCAGAGACACCCCAGGATGTGACCAGCTGAGGGTGTGTCCCCTGGAGGTGTCTGGAACAGAGGTAAGGTAAAAACACAGGTGCCGGGACGAGCAGGCCCTCACCGAGGCTTGCTCTGGGGAGCCCAAGGTGCTGGGGTCCCCGGTAGTTCAGGGCCTGTGGGGTCTGCGTGGCACTCCTCCTGGGCGTCCTCTCCTCACTCCACCTACGTCGGTTGGACCCCAAGTCGGTTGCTCCCTTCCCCATGGGTTGTCTGACACTCAGGAAATGAATGCTTCTCTGTGACAATGTGTTGCGGCTTCTGTCCATGAATTGCAGGAAGCCACTAACCTGCAAGGGAATGTGTCTCACTGATACTTGCATTCCTCGCGACCACCACAACCAGGACTTACCGATGTTCACTGAGTTAATAGAAGTGTTGCCGGGCGTTGCGGTGCACGCCTACAGTCCTAGTGCCCTGGGAGGCTAAGGCAGGAGGATTGTGAGTTCAAGCCCAGCCTGGGATTTTTGTTTTTGTTTTTGTTTTTGTTTTCTTGAGACAGGGCCTCACTTTGCAGTTCAGGGTGGCCTTAAACTCACTATGTAGCCCAAGTTAGCCTCGAATTTACAGCAATTCTCCCTGCTTCAGCCTCCTGAGTGCTGGGATTATAGGTATGCATCACCATACCCAGCAAACCCAGTTGGGGTAATTTAGTGACTCAGCAAGACTCTAGCTCTAAGTCAAAAATGAATTAAAAAATGATGGGAGTCATAGCTCCATGCAAACTGTTGATGGACATATAGGTTGCTTCCGACATGTAGATTGTGCAGCCGTAAACATGTGCATGTGTGGGTGTGTGTATCACTGTGATACGATGCCGTTAGCGCTTAGGCAGCTGCCTAGAAGCGGGATGACTGCAGCTGAGCGAGTCCTGGTGCCCTGGGCATCCTGCATGGATTAAGGATCAGGCCCCTCCTGCAACCTTCTGGTCCAAGGCGGGAGAGACTCACACCCTTAAGGGTTGACCTGCAACCTGCAGTGAGGAGCAGGGCTGAGGTGGCCGGCATCGGGAGGGTCTGAGTCTAGCCACCACACAGCCAGCATGCTGAACTCCGCAGGATTGCGAGAAGGAGCAGCTTCCTGTGGTCAGCACACAGCAGGCACCGTTTCCTGTTCCCCTCAGTGCGTGTTTGCTTTTCCGAGAATAAATAGGCTTTGTGTTTTATTAGGTGTCCAAGCATTGAGGCCCTTGGTCTCCTCTGCTTTGTCTCAGATGCAGCAGAGAAGACTCGGGTGTCTCTCTGGGAAGTGAATCCCTCAGATGCTGCCTGCTCCTGTTGTCACCTGTCACCCTCAGCTCTCTGCTGCTAGGCCCCTTCTCTGGGCTCTCTGCCCCCACATATCTGGCTCACCCCCTTCTAATGGCCTTGAAGCTTCATGGGAGCATGGGAGGTAAACA
>PVJX010047337.1:0-11920 GCA_004027295.1 Dolichotis patagonum
TCCAAACAGCTCAGGCCACTCTATGGTCCGGGAGTTTTGGGTCCCCAGTAAAGAAAGTTTTCAGTGGGTTCATTCCATGGTTGACTGGCTTACAGGAAGAAATGGCACCGTGGGAGCATATGATGGAGAGAGCTGCTCAAATGGTGGCAGCCAGGAAGCAGAGAGCAGAACCATTATTTCTAACAACCATAGTTGTTTTAACATTTGAATACCTTGTCTGTGTTCTGGCACCATATACCATGACCCATGCAGCTCCTGAGGTTCTTGAGGTTAAGGACTTGGAATTTTTGCAGTTGGATAACAACCATTTCCCTTGCTCCCGGAACTATTCCCTTCCTTTAGTATTTTTTGTAGGGTTGGATTGGTGGTCACAAATTCTCCCAGTTCCTCTTTGTCATGGAAGCCTCTTGCTTCTCCATTAATTTCTAGAGAGAGACTTTTGCAGGATATGCTCAACTATTTCAAATAAAAGAGACATTATGGTAGCTACTGTTGATGTCCAGTTGTTTGGTTGTGAAGTGCTGTGTTGCTTGTATTGTTCTGTTATGATTTGCTTTGTTCTGTTCTTGTTTGTTTTATTCTCTTTAAAGTAAAAAAAAAACAGTACTGGCAAAAAAGACCAGAGGATCTAAGGAACACATTGGAAGGTGCAGTAGCAACTCGAAACACACTCAGTCACCTTACCTTGGACAAAGGAACCAAAGACACTCAGTGGAAGATTGGTAGCTTCTTTAATAAATGGTATTGCAAAAACTGTCTTTCTCCATGCCAAAGCCTAAAGCTAGACCTGCATTTATCACCATGCACTAAATTAAAATCAAAGCATGTCAAAGATCTAAATACTAAAACAGAAACATTTTATCTGCTGGAAGAGAGAATAAGTAGAACCCTTGAAGACATAGGTGTAGAGAAAGACTTCATGAACAAAACCATGATCACACTGGAAATATCATAAAGAATCAACAATTGGGATCTCTTATTAAAAAGATTTTGGACAGCAAAAGAAATCACCAACAAATTGAAAAGACAACACATAAAGTGGGAAAAATTTTTTAACCAATTATCCTTCAAGAAAAGGATTTATAACTATAACACAAAAAGAACTAAAAAAATCAGACACCCCAAATTCAAAGTCTCATTCTATAAATGGGCATCTGAGATGAATGCACACTTCTTGGGTGAAGAAATACAAATAGCAAATAAATATAATGAAAAAATTTTCAACATCATTGGTTATTAGAGATTTAAATTAAAACTATGCTGAGCCTCCACATTCGAAAGACCTCAGCAGCCAAGGGACAATTCAGCCACTCCTCCTATGCATTGGAAGACCTCAGAAACTGACAGTAGACTCAGCCACTAAACCCCTCACCCAGATGACCTCAGAAGCTCATGGGGCCATCAGCAACCATTTCCACCACCTGCAGTACCTCAGTGGGCTGTTGGGAGCCTTGGAAATCCCTTTCCCAGCCAGAGGATCTCAGATGGCCAATGAGAATATGATGAGTCTCCTTCAAGCAAAGAACTTCAGTAGGTCAGCACGAGCTTAGGGAACCCTTCCCCCACAAATGACATAAAAAGACTATTTACATAAGTAATAGCTGAAAAATTTCCAAGTATGGAAAAAGGACCTGACATACAGATAAGTGAGGTGTACAGAACTCCAAACAGCCATAATCAAAATAAATAAATAAATAAATAAATAACCAAAAGACACCCAAATCTTCAATAATCAAAATCTCAGAAATTCACCATAAAATCAATACTAAATGCTGTGAGAGCAAAGAAACAAATTATCTATCAAGAAAAGCTCAGTATAATCATGGCTGACTTTTCATCACAAACTATAAAGCGGAGATGAGTTTGGAGTGAAGTCTTTCAAGCCCTAAAAAACAACCTTGAACCCAGATTGATGTATCCTGCAAAACTATCTTTCAAAATTAATGGAGAAATAAGATACTTCCATTACAACGAACAACTGAAGAAATTCATGTCTGCCAAACCAACTCTAGAAACAATACTGAAACACCTCCTCATGAGTGAAATAATTAAGAATCATATTTATAAATATCACATTGTATCTCTAGTGTAAAGAGTAATAAGAACTGTAGGAGTAATAAAATCCAAAACGTGTAATTGCTATTGTAAAAAAAAGAGGAAAAGAAAGTGCTCTAAAGGATACAACTGCATATATGTTTAAGTGTGTAACATAGATGACCATATTAATATGTTTTTGTTGGATCATTGAGCAGAACTGTTTGCAGTTTCACTATCTGAATGTCCACTTTGTATGCTTTAATTTTGCAAGTTGAACAACTATTTCTAAGATGACAGTATGTAATTTGTCAACTAGTGATTTCTTAGTGTTTTTTTTCTTTTTTTTCCTTTGGAATTCTGTTTTATTACTACCATTTTTCTTTGTTTTTCTTTTTTTCTCTTTAAATAAAATTTTAAAAAATGACCACAATTCTCAGAACAACAACACAAACAACCAGGCAGGGCAAGCAATTAAACAAGAGGAAACCAACAATAGGAAAATAACATGACAAAGTCAATACATATCAGTTATAATCATCAATATAAATGACCTCGATTCACCAACTGAAAGATTTAGAATAGCAGAATCTATCAAGAAACAAGATCCAAAAATATGCTCTATAAAAGACACATATCTAACTCAAAAAGAAACTTACAGATTGAAAGTCAAAGGATGGTGGCCCCGAAGCAAGGCCAGCAGATCGCTGTAGCTGCTGGTTTCAAACAAGAGCCTAAAAAGAATTCTCTCTGTGGTCTGATGGACATTTCAGAACTTTGGGTATGGAATGGTCAATTCATCAGAAAGAAATAGCAGGTGAGTATGGCAGACTTAAGGGGGCCTGCAGGGGAGAGACCCTGGCACCTCGGGACCTGCACCATGCCATTGACTTGGGGTGCCAGAAGAACAAGGAGCTCCTCCCCTCTCTGGGGGGCAGCTGAGAGTGTGGCAGACTTTCAGCAGCCCGAAAGAGAGAGACCCTGGCACATCCGGACCTGCACCGTGTGGTTGACTCGGGGTGCCTGGAGAACAAGGAGCTCCTTCCCTCTCTGGGGGGTGGCTGTGAGCCTGCCGGTGCATGGGCTGAGAATCAAACATCTCATGTCGTCCTGTCCCCCATCCTGTGCCCCCCCTTAGCAAGTGGGAGCCAGTGAACTACACGTCTTGTGAAAAGATTGGCTATGTTATTTAGTATGAGGTCTCCATATGCAAAGACAAGAACAACCATTTGGAAGAAAACAAGAGACAATATGACAGATTGTGAAGATCTCTCATTGTCTAGCTTTGAAATTTATGCTTTCTTATGTCCCATTCTGTTCTGTTTTGTTGTCCTTAATTTTACTCCCTTTTAAAATAAAATTAAAAAAATAAAAATAAAAAAAGAAAGTCAAAGGATGGAAAACACTATTCCATGTAACAGAACTCCAGAAAAAAACAGGGGTAGCTATTATATTTGCAGATAATGTGAATTTCAAATGAAATATGATAAAAAGAGATAAATAAGGTCACTATATAATTGTTGGGGGAAAATTCAAGAGGAAGAGATAACAATCATGAATATACATATGCACCCAATAGAGGAGCACCAAACTATATAAGACAAATATTAATAGATATGAAAGATGAAGTATTAAATAACACAATTGTAATGAGGAAACTTAATACCACATCATCAGAAAGAGATAGATCAACTAGACAAAAAGTCGGCAAAGAAATAACAGCACTAAATCAAACTTTTGAACAAATGGACTTACAAGGTGTTTACAGAGTGCCCCACCAAACATCAGAATACTATTCTTAGGGTTTAGCTCAGCAGCATTAAGTGCCTGTTTGGCAAGGATGAGGGAATGTGTTCAATCCTCAATAGCAATAAAAAAAAAGAACACACATTCTTCTCTGTTGCATATGGGGCATTCTCTAAAATAGACAATACATTAGCCTATGGAACATGCTTAAGAAAATGCAAAGGAATTGAAATTATCCCATGCATATTATCTGACCCCAGTTTATTGAAATTGGAAATTAATGGCAAAAGAAACTGCAAAAGCTATTTAAACACATGGAAATTAAAGAACAACCTCCTGAACAACCAATGTCCTGAACAACCAATGGGTCAGAGAAGAAATTAAACAAGAATTTTTAAAAAATCTACAATTCAATGAGAATACAGAAACAACATACAGAATCTATGGGATGAAATGAAAGCAGTACTAGGAAATATACAACAATGAATTCTCACATTGGGAAATGAGAACAGGGATAAATAAACAATCCTTTGCTATACCACAAGATTCTAGAAAAAGAAGAGCAAGTCAAGACCAAAGCTCACAGAAGAGAGGAAATTTTAAAGATCAAAGCAGAAATTAACACAATTGAGATGAAGAAAGCAACAAAAAGAATTAATGAATCAAAGAGTTGGTTCTTTAAAAGAATAAACAAAACTGATAAACACCTAGCCAACCTTATCAACAAAAGGAAAGAAACAACTCAAATTCATGCAGTGAGTAATGAAAAGAGTAAAACTACACTTATCCTATGGAAACTGAGAATATCACCAACTCCTACTTAAAAAAATATTTACTCACATAGGCCAGAAAACCAGAAGAAATGGGCAGATTCCTAGAAACCTATAAATTACTATAGCAGAATCAAGAAACTATAAAAATTTTGAATAACCCCAAATCAGTTAAGGAAACTGAAAATGTAATGAAAGACCTACTAACAAAGAAAAGCTCAAGCCCTGATGGATTCATGACCGAATTCTAAAAGAAATTTAGAGATGATTTAACAGCAATACTCCTTAAACTCTTTAATGAAATTGAAAGGGAAGCAGTTCTCCCTAACTCATTTGTGGAGGCAAATATTACTCTGATACCAAAACCAGAGAAGGACCCAACCAAAAAGAAGAACCAATTTCTCCAATAAACACTGACACAAAAATTCTCAATAATAGGAAAGGGAATGCAGCAAATCATCAAGAAGATTATACAACAAGACCAACAGAACTTCACCCAAGCAATGCAGGGATAGATCAACATACACAAATCAAGAAATGAAACACACTACATGAACAGAGCTAAAGATAACAATCACATAGTCATCTCAATACATGAAGAAAAAGCTTTTGATAAAGTCCAATATTCATTTATAACAAAACCCCTACAGAAAATTGGACTAGATTGCCTTTACCTCAATATAATAAAATACATCTATGACAAACCAACAGCGAACATCATAGAAAATGGACAAAAGCAAAGCTTTCACTCTAAAATCAGGAACAAGACAAAGATGTCCACTATCATCACTCCTATTCAATATAGTTCTGGAATATTAGCCAGAACAACTAGATAAGAGAGAGAAATCAAATGAATAAACATCAGAAAGGAAGAAGTTAAATTATCATTATTTGAAGGCAACATGATACTCTATGTAGAAGACCCCAAAAACACCATCAAAAGATTATTACAGTTAATAAGCCATTTCAGCAGCATAGCTGGATACAAAATCATCACTCAACAATCAATGCCATTTGTGTACACAAAAAACAAACTCATTGAGAGAGAAATTATGGCAATAGCATTTATCACAATGACATCTTCCCAAAATGAAATAGTTAGGAGTGAATTTAACAAAGGATGTGAAATATCTATACATTGAAAACTATAGTACTCTTTTAAAAAAAAAGGAGCCTGTATAGGATATCAGAAAATGGAAAGATATCCCTTGCTCATGGATAGGGAAAACAAACATTGTAAAAATGGCCATACTACCAAAACTATTACACAGATTTAATGCAATCTGATCAAAATACCAGTAGCATAACTCACAGATCTAGAGAAAACAATCCTAAAATTTGTTTGAAAACAGAAAGGACCTAGAAAGCAAAAGAAATCCTGGGAAACAAATGCATGGCAGTGAGCATGACAAGCCTCTCCTTGAAATTACACTACAAAGCTACAATGACAAAAGCAGCATGATACTGGCAAATAAAGACCTGAGGATCAGTGGAGCAGATTAGCAGATGGAGACAGAACTGTTAAAATGCTGAACCACCTTAACTTAAACAAAGAGGCCAAACATGCTCACTGGAATGAAGACAGCCTCTTTAATAAATGGTGCTGGAAAAATTGGCTTTCCATGTGCCAAAGACTAAAACTAGATCCATGTCTATCACCATGTGATAAAGTAAAAAACATCAACTATATAAATATTAAGACAGAAGCACATAATCTACTGGAATACAAGTTAGGTAGAAATTTTGAAGACACAAGGGAAGGCAAAGATTTTGTGAACAAAACACAAACTGTATAGGGTGTTCTTCAAACAATCAACAAAAGAATCTCATCTTGTTTAAAAGTTTTTGTACATTAAAAATTAGCAACACAATGAAAATAAAACCCACAGAATGGCAAAAATTTTAGTGAACTGTCTCTCAGACAAATGACTTATATCTAGAACATATAAAGAATTGAAAAACATCAGCCTCCCCCCAATTCTAAGATCCAATCAAAAAATGGGCTTCTGGGATGAATACACTCTTCTCAGATAAAAAATACAAATGGTAAATAAATACATGAGGAAATACTCAACACCACTGGTCCTTTGAGAAATGCAAATTAAAACAACACTTAGATTCCATCTCACTTCAAAAAGAATGGCTATCATAAAGAACTAAAACCAATAAGAAATGTTGGGGATGTGGAGAAAAAAGCACCCTTTTCCATTATTGATGGGAATGTAGAACTGGTAAAACTACTGTTGAAATTGGAGGTCCCATTCAACCCATCTATTTTCTTTCTGGGTATTTACCTAGAAGAATTGAAAGCATGCCATAGAGATATACTTGCACCCATGTTTATAGCAGCACAATTTATAAGAGCTAAATCTTAGAAACAACACAAATACCCATCAACCAAGAAATGGATAAAAAAAAAGACGTGGTATTTTTATACAGGGAAGTATTACTCAGCTATAAAGAAGGATAAACTTCAAGCTTTTATAGGTAAATGAATGCTACTTGAGACCATACTCATAAGTGAAATAAATCTAACTTGTATGTGCAAATGTCATATTTTCTCCCTCGTGTAAAAAAACTGAAAGAGTAACAAGACTCAAAATGTATAATAGATACTGTGAAAACGAAAGGGAAAGAAAGTGCTCAAAGGGAAAGAAAAACTGGGACAAAGGATAAAAGAAAGAAGGATATAAAATCTCTGTAAGTTCATCAAAAAGTACAGTTTGAGGGCCAGGGATACAGCTCAGCAGCAAAGCACCTGCATAGCAAGGGAAAGGTCATTAGTTCGATTCCTGGTACCAAAGAAAGCAATAAGAAAAGAACAGTTTG
This sequence comes from Dolichotis patagonum, assembly GCA_004027295.1. Lineage (NCBI taxonomy): Eukaryota > Metazoa > Chordata > Mammalia > Rodentia > Caviidae > Dolichotis > Dolichotis patagonum. The sequence continues at coordinate 7,380 of PVJX010047337.1, forward strand.
TGTTTCCATTGTTTAACCATTTTTATGCCTAAATATTGCAATCAGAGTCACTGATAACAATACTTATCAGTGAAATAAGTGTGTCAGACATATATAAATACATTGTTTCATTAGTGTGACAAGCTAAAAGCATATATTTTGTTCCAGAGAGATGACTTCAGCCAAAGCAATGACTCAGGCCACACCTGACTTCACTCTAACTAACCCCACTGTGGGCCATTTTGAGTTAATTTTTTGATGTCTTAAGAGAGTTTTGATGTGCTATAAGGTTTGGGTTTTTTGCATGTGATATTCAGTTGTTCCAGTATAGTTACTGAAAGTATAATCCTTTGACCACTTAAATGCTTTTCATCTTTGTCAGAAATCAATTGTCTGTTATGTTGATGGCTATTTTGGAACTTCATGTAGGTACTTTGGTGGTTTGTCTATCTTGATAACAATGCCATTTTGTCATGATTGGTGTAACTTTGTGATAAGTCATGAGAGTGGGATGGGTTGGAGCTATCTATAATTTTGTTTCTTTATCAAAGTTCTTTAGATTATTCTGAGTCTTTTGTATTTTGACAGAAATGTAAACATCAAAATGTTAATCTTTATGAAAAATGATGTTGGCTTTTTGCTAAGGGTTTGTGTTTTCTGATCTTTATCATTTTCTTCTTTTTGTTTTTTGTTTTATCCTGTGTTTTATTTTCAATTTTTTAAGGCAAGAGATGAATATATTTCATAACTTTCATCTTTTCTAATAAATGTACTTGGTGTTAAAAAATAAAAAGAAAATAATATGTGATATATTACCTAGTGTTAATTTCCTACTATTTTTTTGAAATACTGTGTCAATTTTATCCTTTTTTGTTTTGTTTTGCTTTGCTTTTTAAATTAAACAAAAAACAATACTGAGATTTCATCTTAAACCAGAAAGAATGGCTATCACCAAGAATTGAACCAAGGGGCTGGAGATTTAGCTCAGTAGCATAAGCACCTGCCTTGCAAGCACACAGTCCTGAGTTTGATCCCCGCTACCAAAACAAACAAACAAATAAACAAACAAAAAATTTGGAATGCTGAGGGAAAATGAACCCTTCTCCAGTATTGGTGTGAATGTAGACTGGTGAAATCACTTTGGAAATCAGTACAGACATTCCTCAAAAAACTAGGATTAAAGGTCCCATTTGGCCTAAATCCTTTTCTTTTTAGACATCTTCCTGGAAGAATTAAAAACATCATTCAGTGATATAGCAGCTCCCACATTTATAGAAGCACAGTCTGTAATAGCTAAGTTTTGAAAGCAACCAAAATGTTCATCAAACAAGGAATGGATAAAGACAATATAGGGTTTTTTTTTAATGTAATGGGATACTACTCTGCCATAAGGAAGGATAAATCTGAGGCATTTCTGTGTAAATGAATGCAACTTGAAAGCATACTCTTAACTGAAATAAATCAGACTCACAGGCATAAGCATCACATTGTCTTCTTGGTGTGAGAAACTGAGTTTACAAGGGCCAACATATAAAATAGATACTGTGAAATGGAAATAAGTTGCTCAAAAGGAAAGAACAATGGTGAGGGGAGAGGGGAAGGAAGGAAAGGAAAAACATAAAATGGAAACAAAGCTTTGTAAACAGGGAGAGGAAGGTGCATTGAAGGGAGGATAGGGGATTAGGGAAAAAGGAATAGAAATATATCATGTGCAGGTACAAATGTCCTATGATAAATAGAGTCATTATGTATGTGTAAAATATACTTATGTACCTAAAATAAACAATATAAATAGTCAACACTCTTAGTAATAACTGTCAATGTTAATGTTCTCAATTTCTTATTGAAAAGATACAGATTGACAGTATGAATCAAAAAGAAAAACCCAATGATATGAAGTACAAAAATACACATTTATTTCCAAAAGAAACTCACAGGCCCAATAACTCTCAAGTGGCCCAGAGCCTCCTGAGCTCCACCTTGTGAACTGAAAGTGTGCTCTGAGACTTCCATCCCACAGTGGGACATTGGAACATTGCTCTGAGCCTGGTAGGGTCCTTCCAAGGGTCCTTCATCAGGGGAGGACCCTGAGGAAGGTCCCTCCTGGCATAGTTGGGCCCTGCCCAGTGACCCCTGAGAGGCCCAGAACTGACAGCACTCTACCTCATGGCCTGAAAGTGCATGCTGAAAGTTCAATCCAATGGTGCAGCCTCCATGGGTTGTCTGAGTATGGTAGGACTGGTTCCAGCATCCACCATCACCAGAGGACTGCCAGGAAGGTCACTGCTGGCTGAGATGGGCCTTGCCCAGTGACCATCAAGTGGTCTGGGCCTCCTGAGCTCTGCCTTGTGAGCAAAAGTGTGCACCAAGAGTTCCATCCTGTGGTGGGGCATCTGAACATTACTCAAAGGCTGGTAGGGCCCTGCTTAGCATCCCATATCACCAAAGGACCCCCAGGAAGGTCAACCCTGGCCTACTTGGGCCCTGCCCAGTGGCGCCTGAGTGGCTCGGAGCTGCCTGCATTCTGCCTTGTGAGCCAAAAGTGTGCATTGAGAGTTCCATCGCATGGTGGGACTTTGGAACATCACTTAGAACCTGGTAGGGCCTCTTCCAGCATCCTTCATCACTGAAAAATCCATGGGAGGGTCCCTCTTGACCTAGTTAAGCTCAGCCAAGTGACATCAAGTGACCTGAGAAGGCCTGTCTTATGACCTCCCCTCAACTGAGGAAACTCCCAGAAATAGGGAAATTATCAACCCCTCCCCAAGTTAAGACTTTGCGTTCAGCTTTCCTAAATGAATTGAAGAAAATGACAAAAAAAGAGAGCAAAATGCAATCTCAAACCTCCAGCCCATCCCAAGCAATATTAGGAGACAAAAACATAGAAGAAAATGTAAGCCATACACCTGAAACCCCTGAAATTACAGTGACTGAAGTAAAGAAACAGCCCCAGAAAGCTATAAAAAAAACTCAGATCAGAAATAATCTCCCAGGTAAAAGAAGAAATGATAAATGCAATGAAAGAAATGGTGAACACATCTAAAGAAGACATAGTTAAAAAATAAGAGGAACAATGCAAAAAGATGGAAACCTTGAATGAACAATATAAGAAAAAAAGAATGTATGAAACAGATTCAGAGAGATATTCAGGAAATCAAACATTCCATTGAGGGCTGGGGATTTACCTCAGTGGTATAAGAGCCTGCTTGGCAAACACAAGGTTATGAGTTCGATATTTGGTACCATACACACACAAAAAAATTTCATTGAAATTTGGCAAAATTGTCTCAATGAAAGTGAAGATAGAGTTTCAGAACTCAAAGACAAAATTGCAGCCAGTGAACAGAAAAGGAAATATCTTTTGAAAATAACAAGGAATCAGGAAATATCAATTCAAAAACTACAAGATGAGGCAAAGAACAACATAAGACTGATAGGTATAAAAGAAAAGGAAATGACAACACAAATGAAATCAAGAAGATATTTATGGAATACCTAAAATTTCCCAAACATAAGAATGGAAACTGACATACCAATCAGTGAAGCATATAGGACTACAAATAGCCATAAACAAAATGAAACTACACCCAGACATATAATAATCAATATCCCAGAAATCCAACATAAGAACAGACTATTAAAAGCTGTTAGGGAGAAGAGACAGTCACCCATAAAGGAAAGCTTATCAGAATCACAGCAGACTTCTCTTTTTTAAAAATTTTATTTAAAGAGAAAAAAAGCAAAACAGAAAAAAGGGTAGAAATAATACAGAATTTCAAAAAAAACATTATGAAATCACTGCTGGATAAATTACATATTGTCTTCCTAGAAGTAGTTGTTCATGTTACAAAATTAGGGCATACAAAGTGAACAAACAGTGAGGCTGTAAACAGTTCTGTTCAACGATCCAACAAAAACTTGGTAATATGGTTATCAATCCCGCACACTTAAACATACATGCTGTAATATCCTTTAGCGTATTTTTTCCTCCTTTTGCTTTTTAAGTACATTATCTGTTTAGTTATATCATGTTTCAGCTTGCTCAGTACCTTATTGATCTGTTTTGTTGTTGTTATTTCCTTTTTAATCACCTCATATAATTCTGTTTTGTTTTTGAGTTTCTCATCATCCATATCACATGGATCAGCTTTGATGGAGTTGGGAGTTTTTGGAGGTATTTTGTTACCTTGTTTTCTCATGTTCTATTGTTTTATTTTTATTTAATTTTCATTAACTTGGAGGTAATAATATACAACAAAACAGGATGGAATAAAGCCAATTGAGACAGTATAGTGAAATTGACACAGAACATCACAGCAGGTCACCAGGACAACAATAATAGGCACCGCTGTATATCTCGTTATCTTCAAAATAGTTGTTCTTCTATTAGGTACAGCAAAATGAAAAGAAATACACAACATTATAGAACGCATCAAAACAGAATATTGAATAGAGCAACACCGTTAATTAGGACAAACCAAAATGGCGATAAAAATATCTGACTTCAGAGATAGTAGAAGGAAACTCCCCCCACTTGCTGTACCACATATGGTCACCTCCCA
>PVJX010047338.1:0-11919 GCA_004027295.1 Dolichotis patagonum
TGTGGATTCTCCCAATTCTGATCTTGTAAGCCTATCTAATAATCCCCTGTTGATTCTGTTCCTTCAGAAAACCCTATATCAATTACATGCCCATAAATTTGTACAAGTTCTGGATAAGTGGCAGCTATGTTTGATCAGTTTAAACACATTGTTCTCTTGACTAGCCCACCATAGCTTGCTCCATGAATGTAAATAGAATCTGAGAAAATGTGTTTCCAAATCAAATATTCATTGAACAAATCAAAGCTGGGCTTATCGGGAGGGGCAAGGTATGCAAATAGACGTGTAACACCACCCACTCACAATCAGTTTCTACTTCCAAATCTGTCAGTCTCTCCCCTTCCATGCAACATTTGGCCAAGCTTCAGAAAACCAGCAATAAGTTTTAAAAGGAAACATTTGCCAGCTCATGCCATGCCTGAGCCACTACCAACAGGCAGTATTCCTTTTAGATCACAGAATATCAGACCATGAATTCAAGGGACACTCCAAGTCATATAGTGAAACTTCCTTTGAAGCCCAAAGAGATCAGTGGCTTATTCGAAGTCCCACAACACATCTATGGCTAAGCTTGAAGCTGAATCTAAACCTCATAGTTCTTGTGTAAATTCCCAGGTAAGGTTGTAAGTAACGAAATATGAAAATTTCACAATTTCCCTTTTAGAACACAGCACTGATTATGCAATAGCATACATTATAGAGAGGGTAACAATCATGTTTATTGTCCATCTCTTGATCTGTATTTTGCAAGTTGTTTTACTGTAAAAGGTATAGCTATAATTCACTGAGTACTCCTGCTTTTCTCCAGGAGCATGCCATGTGTTCAGCCATTTGCTTGCATATAGATTACTTATATTGTCAAGAATTATACATATCCACTCAGTCCAGATCTATGAGTTATTGACAGCTTCTAAAGGGCAGGGACAATGAATATATTTTCATGTTTTGACAGCCCTTGGTACTGGCAGTGCTAAAAGGACTCAAGATAATTTTGGTGATAGGCAAGTCTCTTAGCAATGTGTGAATAAATGCAGAAGGGAAAAAAGAAGATATGGGGAAGCAAAGATAGAAGAATGGGACAGGAAAAGGAAAAGAAATGTGGCTCAGAAGGGAACAGGATACTGGAAGGCTTTGGAATTTTATTAAAGTTTATCATACTTCATTTTAGACAGTCTAACATAGTATTTCTCAAAACATGTATTGGGGGATATTTGTAGTGGCCTGGCACCAGAAGAGTTTTGTGAACTGAAAAATTAGGGAGATAATCTTCCAAAGAGCAAAGTGTGATCAGATTGTTATACTGCAGAACTATCAGAAACCTTTTATATGTAGATTAGATTTCCAAAAGATAATACATACAATGAAAAAGATGATGAGAGTGCACAGTGTATCTGTAACCAAGGTGCCATCCAGCTTGGAGAAGGGTATATTCTATATTCTTTAAAAGGGACTCCTATGTAGCTCAAATGTTTTCATGTGAGGGCTTTAAATATGCTTAGTGAATCTGATGTAAATGATTTTTTGTGAAATTCTTATATTGAATATCGAGATATTATTATGCTGACAGCAACGGATGTCATTTTAGTAATAGAGGAAGTAGTAGTGATCGTTTTCACCAATGTAGTCTCAGTTTCTGAGCACAAAACCTACCACACTCTTAAATGTTCAACAAATAATTGTTCAATGAATGAATTGAGCACTAATTGAGTTCTAGACCCTAAAAAATTTATATGTGCTTTCTCATTTAATCCTACTATTAAAAACTCTACAATGTAGATACTACTCTTGTCATCATTTTTTCATATGAGGAAAGCAAGTGATAGACTTTATTAAAAAAGAACTTGACCAATATTTTATAGTTTATGTGTCAGAGCCAGAAACTCAAAGCCTGATATTTTGAGCCCAAATCCAATGCTTTTAGCTACCATCCCATACATAATTCCCCTCACTCGTTTAGAAATTCAGACATCTCTCTGAGTCTTATAATTTTCTGACACCATGTATCAGAGATTTTGAAAAAGCTGTCAGCTTTGAAGAATCATGAATCCCTCATTGTTATCATTAAACTAAGTCTTTAAGTATGTTGACACATTTGGTTCAACTAGCATTAATAATTTACTATGTGCCAATCAGATATAATGCTATTTAGTATTATATCTTACATTTCAGTTAAACTTCACAGAAATCTGATGAAGCATATATTGTTATGATTCCCATTTTATTGATATGGAGACTGATCAACAGTTAATTAACTTATCAAAGCATATAATGAATAAGTGGCAGAGTGAGAATTTGAACCCGCATGTGTCTGATACAAGACATATACTTTCAGTCACTTTATTCCACCAAAGTACAAACCTATTGGTATATCTAGAATGGGTCTTACTTTTCAGTTTGCAGCCTACCAGTCAATCATCTGCAGACACATCCAGAACTTTATTAATCCCTTAGGCAGTTTTTCTCAAGTCAAGTCAATATATCACAATTAATGATCACATATACTGAGCCCTATTCCTACTTCCTCTGGGAAGCCTCTCCTGATTCTTATTAGTATGCTTCCTCAATGATCACTCCCTCAGCCTGTTCCTACTTGGAACTGTCTGTGTGAGTCTTGATTATTAATTTCTACTACCCCACACTGGTCTCTGGTTTCTCTAGCACAGCTTACTTTCTTGCTTTTTCCAACTGGACTGAGCTCAAACTGTTCAAATTAATTTGTAACTTGACTTTCCTGTGAATGGATGTAATGAACACTTTCCCATTTTACATTATTTTTAAAAGACCACCTGATATTATAGCATAGAAAAGAGTTGATTCAGTGTTTAAACATTTAGATTGTCCAAATTCATTGTGATTCAAGTAACTGGAAACAACAAAAATGTTAACATTAGAGAAGTAATTAATTATGGCACACCATTCCATGGAACACCATGCAGTTTTTGTACAATTTGATGTAGAATGTTAAGTGATTACATGGAGTAAATCACAAGATGTATTACTAAGTAAAGAGAGAAAGCTAAACATTACATATACCAAAGGCCTAGTTATATCATACATAGATGTGTGTATGTGCAAAATGGTTCTGTAACGCTAAATAGACACAAAAATACCAAGCTGTCAACAATGGTTTAACCTGAGAAGGTCTGGGAGTGATTTTCCTTTTTACTTTATACTTTCTACAATAACCAATTATTTCATCTTGTGTAATAGGTAAAATCAATAAATATGTGTTAATAGTTATGATAGATAATAGGAAATTTTTCTACCTGTTGTGGTGAATTCAGTATTCAGTGCCCAAGGAGCACAAAAGAGGGCCATGTCAGGAAGGGTAAACATATCTTGACATGGGAAGGCAAAAAAAGTAAATGCTGTCACATTCTAGAGTTGCTGAAGGCTGGTTCCCCAAAGGGGTGCATTGTTACACATCACAGAGTCCAAGGGAAGAGAAGGCTTTTGTTCTTTTATTTTTTCTTTCAAAAGGTGACTTCCATAACTATATTCTCTGAGACATGCAAAGTCTAACAATAGAAACACCTAGGTTCTAGGAGCTGGCTGCTGTTTCACTTAAATTGTGAAATATGCATCACATAAAATGCAGCATTATAACAATTTTTAAGTAGATAGCTCAATATTATGACAGATATGCATTGGCTTATTTTTCTCTTATTATTTTTCTGTTACTGGTTCCCTGTCTTTGCCCTCTGTTTAATTGCTTGCCCTCCTAGTGGCTTCTTTCTATTGGTGCTGTTGTGACTGTGGTCTTCATTTTCTCTTTTTAATATATCCTACAGAGCATTCAGAACAGCCAATTTGGTAGTTATGAATCTTCTCAGTTGTTTGTTGTACAAGTATCTTATTTTTCCATTGATTGTGAAAGATAGTCTTGCAAAGTACATTAGTCTGTTTGGAGGTTGTTTTCTTTTACAGCTTGAAATACCTTGCTCCAAACTCTCCTTTATTTTACAGTTTGTGTTGACAGGTTTGCTGTGATTCTGATGGGCTTTCCTTTATAGGTGATTTGTTTCTTTTCTATATGTGTTTTAATATTATGTTTTTGTGCTTAATTTCTGGAATCTTGATTATTACATGCCTTGGTATAGATTTATTTTGATCATGTCTGTTTGGAGTTCTACATGCTTATTTGTATGTCAAATTCTTTACCCATGTTTGAGAAGTTTCCTTCCTTTATTTCTGTGAAGATATTTTGTCATGGCATTTTCACTGTCTCCAGTTTTCTTATTGATCAAATAAATCTTATGTTGTTTTTCTTTGCTTTATCTTGCAGCTCTTGGACTGATTTTTCATGATCTCTTTCTATTTTTAAGATATTTTTCTTTTCATGGTCATAATCACAATCCTGTCTTCTAACTCTAATATTATATCCTTGCTTTCATTCAATCTGTTGTGTATACTTTCAGTGGGGATTTTAATCTCTTGGATTTCTATTTGGATTTCTTTCATGGCTTCCATTTCTTTCCTATGTTAAGCATTTATGATTTCCATCATTTTCCTAATGTCTTTAAAAGATTCACTTTTAATCTGATTCATGTATTTTAGTTCCATAGTTAGAAGACATTTGATAACTTGTGTTCTAAATACGGTACTTCCCAACTTCTTCAGGACATGTCATAGATGGAAAATAATAATTTATATGGCACACTGAAGTCAAATGATGAGTTTGTTCATGTCTAGAAGTCAACAGCAAATAGACTCTGCCCCAATATCTTCCACACCTGGAAGGAGCAATAGCTCAACACATTTGTAACTTGCTCTGTATGCCACAACTTCCTAGATAGAAAGCATAGTTCAAAGGATGAAATGAACTAACTCCCAAATTAAGAGTTAAAATAAAATTGGCAGTGTTGAATGTGTATTTTAAATGCCTGTGATTGGAAAGAGTAGCCTGCAAAAGTGAGAATGGCACAAAGGGCTTTGAGAACTAAATGATGTAAAGACAGCTGGAGCCTTCTTGAAATTCAATCAGATAAAAGTGTGATGTGAATCAGCTAGCATGTTGTAAAGAGGGCTTCTTAATCCATCAAGGTGGTTTAAATAAAAGTCAGTTGAAGAACTTCTCTCATTAGTGTCATGAACTTTAGTGAAAGTGAAAGTTTACCTTGCTTCTGGGATACACACAGAAAAAAGTCCCTGAAGAACACCTGTTCCCTTGGTGAAGGGTGGTTTTTTCTGTTATTCAGGTTCATTCAAGTCAGGAAAATTCTGGGAGCAAGAGTAGTAATCCAACAAATTAATCAGAGGACCAATTATTAAGACCCAGCCCACACATCCTACTGTCCAAACACTGACTCATGTTCCTGGGAAGCAAGTAATATAGCAGGATCTTGTACAAAGAAAGACCCCATGCACAGGAACTCAAGGAAAAAAGGAGACCTAATATGTAACATTGAAGAATTATAGCCAAGACTTATTTCCTATGGCTCTCCAGGCTATATTTTACAGGAAAAATTTCATTGCTATACCTAGGCTCTCTTTGTTTCCTGATAACTAATAATTGTGGAAATATACTATGTACATAGTTTGCAAGTTTTATATTTTTTAATACAGAAGATTAAATGAGTTAATCCATGTAAAGCAGTAAGGGCATTATCTAGTACATAGTAGGTACAACTAAATTTGAGGTAAATAACAAATATTATGCATCAGATATAATAATATTATCCATGATTAATATTTGGGTCAACTCATGCCTAGAGAGATGAACTTGCCTAAGGTCAAATAAAAAGTAAATGGAAAAGCTAGAATATAGGCATTCTGATTATACACTTGTGCACCATGCTACTCCACTCTATAACCAGCCATATAACCAACCACCAAACATTTTTCTAGGCACCTATTCAGTCTACAACATTTGAGTTCAGGTATGATTAAGTCTCAAGTTGTGTCCTCAAGAAGCCCACAGACTAGTCTGGCAATTCTCAGCCAAATGTTATGTGTGAGAGGAGACAAAGTGTCCTAAAATCTACAACCCATTGCTTACATGTCATACTTCTATTATCCAAGACAATCAGACCCACAAGAAATCAAATATAAATGAACATATGGCTTGCATTCCAAAAAGTGGTTGCAACTGACTGTCCACTGGGAAGGAAGACCTAGAAACAAGTAACTGCCATGTGGACTGTGTTCTATGATGTACGTGCACAAAAGAGAGAATCCTTAATTTCACTTGTGACTGAAGAAGAAAATGGGAGGAGATAGTGTGGAGAAAGCTACCTTCTCTTCCAAAACAATATAGCTCATTAGAAGGCAAGGAGATATAGTCATCACTGAAACAGGAAAAAGGACAAAGATAAATACACACATTACGCCTCCCCATTTTTTGCCTGAAACTTATCTTTTGAACCTAGGAATTTCTTAGGAAAAAAAGCAAATGAAAGATATTCTCTCTCATTTTAACTGAGGAATATTTGCTATACATTTACAACTGTTTTCATCATTTTTTATTCATTTACCATTCATCTCCATCCTTCTCTGTTCCCAAAAAGGACTCTCAAGCGAGGCAAACATACAAAGAAAAGAAAACAAGAAATAAAAAGATGATGCTGTTATGGTTTGTTATCCAGGTGTCCCCCCACAGTCTCATTTAAATAGTTTCAAATAAGGTGTTTCAAAGGTAGTTGAATCTACAGTGTGTGATTGACTTATATCACAGTGCAGGGATGAAGGTTGCTGAGATTAAGGGTGTGTGTGCTACAGCCACCCTAGGGCAGGTAGCCTGCATAAAATATAAGAGACAGAAAGAGACTTGACCTGTCTCCCTCTTGCTTGCTTTTGCTGTCTTCCACTGCCATGAAGTGTTGCCACCCTGCCATGTGTTACCCTGCCTTGCAGCCAATTATGTACTAACATCCCTACAAACTGTGAGCTAAATAAACCTTTCCTCCTCTAGCTTCAGGTTTCAGTTATTTTCTCTCAATAATGAGAGAAAAGTAACAAAGACAGGTGCTCTGAGGTTTGCATGGGGTCTGGTGGAGCTGTGGTGTGTGTGAGTATGTGTGTATAAGAAGCTCACACTATACGGATTTGAGGAAGAGAAGAAAATGCAAGGGGTAATGCAACTAAAATCAATTTATTGAATCTTCCATAACTTCTGGAAGACATTCAAGAATTCTTCAGTGGAAATAAGTTTAAGCTAAGTCTTTTAAAAAAACATATAGGAATCAACCAAATAGAGAAAAACTAGCCCAAACTCAAAAACCAAGGCATCACAATAACCTAGAGATAGTAGAATTAATTATCTTTAGGTCCTTTGGTAAGGCTGGAGTTCTCAGGTACATGAACAAAGAAATGAGATTGGAGAGAGAAGTAAGATAGACAAGGGATAGTGAAAAAAGTCTTATATCTCTAAAATAGTCCTTGGAAGCTATACGCATGGGGCTTCAGCTTCTCTGAGGAAAGGTAGTTTCCACCCTTTTCTATCTCTGTAATAAGGTGAGAGACAAGTAAGGAAGTAACTAGAGAACCATTCCAGTACCAATAAATGTATTTCAGCAATATATATGAAAAACATAAAATATAACCAATTATTGTCATTTATCTGATTTTGAATTGAGACATTTGTGTATAATATTCATCACTTCAAAATAAAAGTACAATATGTAAATTACACAGTAACTCCAAAAAAAAGAATGCAAACTTAATGAGCTGGTCTTAGATTGCTTGATGAGGTTGGAACTACAGGTGATAAAGGCAGGAATGAAAACAGAACTATTAAAGCTCACTTTTTTGGAATCTGCCTCATCAACCATGGCTGAAAACAGTTGCCCTTAACACCCCAGAAGTTTGCATCAATGAATTTTTCTGAGATTTGAAGTTTCAGAAAGACTTGAGAAAAGATGGTCCATGTGTGAGCCACTGGCAGGTCTCAGGTGTAGGCCCATGATTTACACTGCCAGGCAGACATGCTTGAAGGTAAGTGGTATGCTTGCAAAAGCCCTTTGAAGACAAGTGTTTAGAGAAAGTACATGAGTGCAACAAGGGGAAAGAAGAGAAGCATAGTGTTTACACTTAAGTGGGAGGGAAACAAAGAACCATCTTGACAGACCAAAAGTTATAGTGTCCTTGAAGCCCAGGAGTAAAAGGTACAGTACGATGGAGAAAAGATTGGTATCAAATGCAAAGCACTTGATGACTATGAGAAGGATATGAAAACACACATCAGCTCTTGGTGAAAGAGGTTTAACTCAGGGTCTATGCAAGGCCAGAATAACTTTTGATGACTTTAGAGGCAATCAGGTCATAAAAGAGCAAGCAGATTTTACAACGCCTTCAAAAAATTTTCTATGCTGAAACTGATGGCCACAGTGTCCTATGACTCAACACTCTCAGCCTTTAGAGGCAGAACTTACAGATAAAATGAAATTGTGTTGTCAAGTTGGATTATAAAGAGGTGTATTTGTAGCAACATCTGAATATAGTAGCAAATCAAGGGTCTGCTTAGTCAGATACTGGTCTTTCCTACCCTTGATTGGTGCATTATATTGTGTCAATTAGAATATACGGGAAAATCGAGCTTCTGGCTAGCTACCGGTACACTGGACCGAGTCCCGGGAGCTCAACTGCATTAGTACAGCATGCCCAGCGACCTTCTTTCAGTTTGGGAGGCAGAGGTTGAGCTGGGGGACTAATGGCCTGGGAGATCTTTCCCACTCCCTAGGTCAAAAGACTGCGGCCGAGTTTCTGCGGGCTCCAGTTCCCAGGCCCAGCATCTGAATTACAATTTAGGGAGCCAAGAGCCTGAAGAGGGAAGTTAGGACCTGCGAGGGGAGTCCTGCCTCCCCAAGGTGGGCTTGTGGAGAGGTGGTGACCTGTGCCCTGGGCCACTGAGGTCCTGGATAGCTACCGGGTACGCTGGAGGGAGTCCCGGAAGCTCCACCGCCTTAGTGCAACACACTCAGCAGGATTCTTTCAGTTTGGGAGGTGGAGGACGACCTGGGGGCCTGACAGCATGGTGTGGGCTGGCCTGGGGAGAGCTTAAAACCAGCACTCCACTCAGTTGAGATCATACTCACCCCCTTGGACACGGGACTGTGGCTTGAGATTCCGTGGGCCCCACTTCACAAGACACAGCTTCCACCTTTGAATTTAGGAAGCCAAGAGCCTGTGGGTGAGCCAGTCCTGCTCCAGGAACTGACAGTGCAATAGGTGACTAGCCACACATCCAGAGGAAGATTTGGAACACCGCTCAAAGAAAGGAAATATAGGAAAATGACAAAAGGAAAGACCAAAAGGCAGGCTCAACTCCAAATCACCCCACGAAACCTTAGGAGCCACGTACATAGAAGAAAAAAGAAGCCATATACCTCAAATGTCTGAAATGATATCAAATGAAATAAAGACACAACTAAGGGAAGCTATGGAGAAATTCAAATCAGAAATACTTGCCCAGGTAAAAGAAGAAATGATAAAAATAGTGAAAGAAAGAGTGAACACATTTAGTGAAAACACAGCTAAAAAATTAGAAGAACAAAGCAAACAGATAGAATCCCTAAATGAACACTATAAGAAACAAACAGAATACATAAAGCACATTCAAAGAGATATACAGGAAATCAAAAATGCAATTGAAAACTGCCAAAACAGCCTCAACAAAAGTGAAGATAGAATTTCAGACCTTGAAGATAAGATTGCAGCCAATGAACAGGAAAGGAAAGATATCTTAAAAGTAACAGAGTGTCAGGAAATAACAATTCAACACCTGCAAGATGATGCAAAGAAAAATAACATAATGTTAATAGGGATAAATGAAAAAGAAGGGGACAGCCCAAGTGATATCAAGAGGATATTTACAGAAGTAAGAGCTGAAAACATTCCAAACATGAGAAGGGAAACTGATACTTGGATAAGTGAAGCATATAGAACTCCAAATAGCCATAACCAAAATAAAACTACACCCAGACACATAATAATCACTATACCAGAAACTCACCATAAGAAAAGAATACTAAAAGATGTTAGAGAGAAAAGACAGATCACTTATAAAGGAAAACCAATCAGAATCACGGCAGACATCTCAACACAAACAATGAAGTCAAGAAGAGCATGGAGTGAAGTATTTCAGATCCTAAAGGAAAACCACTTCCAACCCAGACTGACGTACCCTTCAAAACTGTCCTTCAAAGTGGATGGAGAAATAAGATACTTCCAGGACAAAAACAGCTAAAGAACTTCATGAACACCAAACCAACCCTACAAAAAATACTGAAAGACATTCTAGATATACATGGGATAAAACCACCAAGCAAGGCAGAACATTAAACATAATGGAAAGGTAAAAGTACAACAGCAGAAAGATTACATGTCAACAATAAATCAATATATAACAGTTACAATCATTAATGTAAATGGCCTCAACTCACCAATCAAAGAAACAGACTGGCAGAATGGATCAAGAAACAACATCCAACCATATGCTGTCTACAAGAAACCCATCTAATCCAAAAGGAAACTCATAGACTGAAAGTCAAAGGATGGAAAACAATAGTTCATGCAACAGGAAACCAAAAAAAGTGGGAGTAGTCATCCAGTTAGCAGACAATGTGAGTTTCAAACCAAGAATGATCCAAAGAGATAAAGAAGGTCACTACACATTAGTTAGGGGAAAACTTCAAGAGGAAGAGATAACAATCTTAAATATATATGAACCAAATTCCAGAGCACCCAGCTATATAAAGCAAATACTAACAGAAATGAAAAATCAAATAAGCAATAGCACAATTATAACAGGAGACTTTAATACACAATTGACACAAAGGGGCAGATCAACTAGACAGAAAATCAGCAAAGACATAACAGAACTGAATCACACCTGTCAACAAATGGACTTGATAGACGTATACAGAGTGTTCCATCCAACAACATCAGAATATACCTTCTTCTCAGCAGTACATGAGACATTCTCTAAAATAGACCATATACTAGCCCACAGAACATATTTAAGTAAAAGCAAAAAATTGAAATTATCCCATGCATGTTATGGGATCATAGTGACATGAAACTAGAAATTAACAATAAAAACAACTGCACAAACCCCACAAACACATGGAAACTGAGTAATACACTCTTGAGCAACCAGTGGGACACAGAGAAAATTAAAGAAGAAATTAAACAATATCTACAAGCAAATGAAAATACAAATACTACTTACCGGAGTTGTGGGATGCAATGAAAGCAGTCCTAAGAGGAAAATTTATTGCATTGAGTTCCCACATCAGGAAGACACAATGAACACAAATCAAGAACCTGATGCTACAATTCAAATATCTAGAAAAAGAACAAGCCAACCCCAAAGCCAAAAGAAGGGAGGAAATTAAAAAGATCAGAGCAGAAATTAATGCAATAGAGACTAAGAAAGCAGTACAAAGGATCAATGAATCAAAGAGTTGGTTATTTGAAAGAATAAATAAAATTGATAAGCCCATGGCCAACCTTATTTAAAAAAAAAAGAAAAAAGTCAAATTCATGCAATAAGGAATGAAAAAGGTAAAATTACTACAGACTCAGCAGAAATACAGAAGATCGTCAACATCTATTTTGAAAACTCTCATAGGTTCGATAACACAGAAGAAATAGACAGAGTCCTAGATACATATGAACTACCGAAGTCGCATCAGGAAGATGTAAAAATGCTAAACAACCCAATTTGTATTACTGAAATTGAAAATGTAATTAAGCCCTTGTCAACAAAGAGCCCAGGCCCAGATGGATTCACTACAGAATTCTACAAGAAATACAATGAAGACTTAATTCCGACACCCCTCAACCTTTTCAATGAAATTAAAAGGGAAGCAATTCCTCCTAAGTCATTCCTGGAAGCAAATATTACTCTAGTACCAAAACCAGAGAAAGACCCAACTAAAAAAGAGAACTATAGGCCAATCTTCCTAACGAACATAGATC
>PVJX010047339.1:0-11920 GCA_004027295.1 Dolichotis patagonum
GTATTTCTTCATCTGAGAACTGTGTATTCATTTCAGATGCCCATTTTTGGATTGGGCCTCTGAATTTCGAGAGTCTGATTTTTTTTAATTCTTTCTAAGTTCTAGACAGAAGTCCTTTGTCTGAGGGATAGTCCATTAAGTTTTTTTTCCCAATTTGTGGGTTTTCTTTTCACTCTGCTGGAAATCTCTTTTGACATGCAGAAACTCTTTAATAAGATATGGTCCCAGTTATTGATTCTGGGAAGTATTTCCCGTGTGGTTTGATTCTTGTTCATGAATTCTCTACCTACCACTATATCTTTGAGATTTTTACTTACTTTGTCTTCCAACAAATTTAGTGTTTCTGTTTTAATATTTAGATCTTTGATCCATTTAGATTTTAGTTTAGCACATGGTGATAGGCGTGGGTCTAGTTTTAGTCTTCTGCATATAGATAGCCAATTTTCCAATGTGCTGGCCTTTTAAAGAGGCACCTATATACATATACTTGCAAATACATATAATATTTATGTATAAATATATAGTAATTTGGTAACACTGATAAAACTGATAATAGTGCTCTTGAGGAGAATTAGAGGTAGGCAGGGGGAGGACAAACTACCCTTTCCTGTGTGTAATTTAATAGTTTTCAGTTCTTTTTTTTTTAACTATATGCATTACTGTATAAGCATTCATTTAAAATGAGTTCAAACTAGTCTGAAATATTAAATATGCATTAATTTGAAAGATAAATTTTTTAAGCAAAAAAGTAACTTGTATTTGAATATTAGACCTTCTGTAATTAGTATTTGGCCTCTTAGCTCAACTCTGCAACTTTAACTTATTCACATATATATATTATATATGTATATTTTTCACAATGACTGAGAGAATAGTATTTACAATGTAATACATGGATTCATATGAATAAGAGATATGACTATACTGTGAGCATAATGAGTTTGGGATGTCAGTAGGACAGGCAGGCAAAAATGTCTAAGGATTTGGAAATGTGGACTGGAGCACCAGTCAGGAAGGAAGATGGACAGAAAGGTTTGAGTAAGTTTCCTGAAGGAGAGAGTATAAAGGAAGAAGTAGGTATGAACATAACCAAAAGGAGTACTTACATTTTGGGTTAGATGGAGAAAATATAATCAGAAAACAACAGCAGACAGCTTTGTAAAAATCGCAGGAGAGGATATGAAGACACAAAAATTGTTAGTGGTGGCCTCCATGGAGTGACTGAAAAGGATGGAGAGAAAAACAGTCTGTTGAGTTTGACCCTTCAGTTTTCAAGAGAGCATTTACTGCACATGGTGAGTTGGTGGGGAGATGGATACTAGTGAAGGGGAAGAGGAAAGGGCATAGTTCAGGGTTAGACTGGTGAGAGGAAGTGTGTGTGCGTGTGTGTGTGCAGGCACATGTGTGCATGCACATGTGTAAGAGAGTACCTCACATGTTACATTGGCAGGAAGAAGTCAAAGAAGAAAGAATGAAGAAGCAGTGTAATATGGTCAGGTTGAGGAATTATTGGTGGAGAAATGGCTGAAAATAAGAGTCATAGAAGGGAGCTTTTACCGTGAAAAGGAGGAGGGTCACCTCTTTTTTGTGACAGTACTGAAAGAAGAGAGGATGAGAAAGAGGCAGGAAGTATTGTTGATGGAGAATCTTTCAGTTTGAGTAGAGGAACAAGTAAGAGCATCTTCAGAGAATGAGGAGACTGGAATAGAAAGGGGCTTTGCACTTAAGGGGCAGTGTAATGAGTTTTTATAACTAGAAAAGAAATGGAAAGGAATTTTTCATAATTTAACAATGCAGGTGGCTGGCAACAACATGACATAATACAAAGAACATTGACTTTGGAGCCAGAAAGACTTCAGTTTGGGTCATGAGAAGTTGCCAAACTGATCTTTCTCAGTTTCTTCATAGTAAAATAGGGACAATAATACCTACTTTGTCAACTCTTATGCACCTTCAATGCTAGGACACGTTAATTTTGCCTCCTATTTCGTCCTGGATACCATACCTCAAAGAGTTTGAAGCCTAAGAGGGAAGATACTTTCCCCTCTTTCCAGGGGAACAAAGACTCAACTGCACAATTATGAAAGCACTTGCTATGAGAACTTCCCTGTTTGTGTTCTTGACAATTCAAGATCGGAACCATCCACCAGTTTTATTCAGCAGCCTGTATTTAGTCACTGATATGGGAGCCACTTTTCCATTGCTATGAGCTGCTATTCTGACCCCTTATCCTTTGGCCACTGGGCCTGGCAGGGCCATTTGCAGCCTTGGGCTGCTCATCCTTTCCACGGTGACTCTGCCTGTCTCATTCTTCATCTATGGAATAAGCACGAGATATATATGGTCCTTTATTCATCTGCCTGTCTGTGTTCTTCATTTTTGTTATTGTTGGTAGCAGGCAAATGTAGGCTTGCTTTGCTTTCTAATGTCCTCCCAGAGGAAAATGGTTCCAAGCTGAGAACCTGAGAATAACTGACCACAATCATGAACAATAATGAAATTCATCCATGTATAGCCTCCATTACTTTTAGGGAGAATAAAGATACACATCTTTAATTAGAGAGATCAGAATTAATTAGGATGATTTGACTTGGAGCATGAGTCTAGAGAAATATTAAGTTAAATTCTAACAGAAGTGCTTTTGCAAAAAGATTGTAAATTAAAGCTTTGATTTGTGTACTCTAGTTGCTTAAGTGATTGTAACATCAATTAAACATTTAATGACAGTGAGATTGTTCCAATGTCGTCGGTTATTTGTGATGAAGATTAGCACATTCAGATCAGAACTGGGTTAATTGGAGCTTGTCACCAAGGCAGGGACAAAATATTCTGATCAATAGAGGCATTCCTCAGAGGTAGTGTAGGGTTCTTTCCATAATACCGCAAATAAGTGAATACTGAAATAAAGCAAGTCACGTAAAATTTTTGGTTCTCTAATAGATAGAACAGTTACATTTACAGTAGATTGTAGTCAAGTTTACAGTAGAATTATGTCTAAAAGCAATGCATGTCTCTTAATTAAAAAATACTTAATTACTAGGCATAGTGGCACATATAAACTTAGCACTTTGAAGGCTAAGGGAGGAGGATCGTGGATTTGGGGCCAACCTGGGACACATAGTGAATTCAGGGCCAGCCTGCAGTACATAGCTAGACCCCATCTCAAGGACAAACATGAAACAAAATGAAATGAAACAAAACAAAATAAAACAAAACAGAACTATCTGAAAATACTGATGATCATCTGAGTCTTCAGTGAGTTGTAATCTTTTTGCTGGTGGAAAATCTTGCATTGATGTTGATGACTGCTGACTGACTGGAGTGGCAGTTGCTGTAAGGGTCAGTGGTTATGGAAGTTTCTTTAAATAACACAGCAATGAACTGTGTGTGAGATGCACGCCTATAATTGCAGCACTCTGGGAAGCTGAGGAGGGAGAATCTCAAATTCAAGCCCAGGCTGGGTGACTTAGCAATTTAATGAGACCTTGTCTTGAAATTAAAGATGAGAGGGCTGGGAATGTAGCTCAGTTTGAAGGCCCACTATTGCAAAACACAGAAGGAATAAAAGGACAACAAAGAAACTTGTTTCTAGAAAGATTTCTCTGTAGCATGTGATACTGTTTGACATTTTGTCCATAGTAGAACTTTCAAAATTGAGGTCAATCCTCTCAAAACCTGTTACATGTTATCAGTTAAGTTTCTGAAGTTTTTTTAAAATAAGATTTTATTGGTACATTTTAGATATACATAATCACATTCATCATAGAAAATTTGTACCTGTACATGACATAACTTGTTTCTTTTTTTCTTCCCATTTCCCTACCCTCCCTTCAACTCTTTCTCCCCTGCCCATCTGCTGTACTTTCTTATCATTCATGTGTTTATTGGTGTAGCACTTTTAATTTTTTCAAGAACTTTTCATTCACATTCACAACTTGGCTAACTATTTGGCACAAGAGGCCTAGCTTTTGGCCTATTTTGGTTCTCAACATGCCTTTCTCACTAAGCTTAATGATTTCTAGCATTTGACTGGAGGTGAGAGACACTCAATTCTTCCTTTCACTGGAACACTTTAAAACCTCATAGGGCTGTTTAAATGGCCTAATCTCAATATTGCATAAGGAGGTCCAAGGAGAGGGAGAGAGATGAAGGAACAGCTGATCTGCAGAGCAGTAGTATACATACAGTGTTTAGTGTACATGCTGCTAAAGTCAGCACATACACACAATATTTAAGTCCATTGCCTTAAATGTGCATGCTTTAGTGAGTTCTGAAACAATCATCACAATAACATAAAAGATCATTGATCACACAGGTCACTGTAATGACATAACAATGAAAATGTTGGTAATATTGTGAAAATTACCAAAGTGTAACACAGAGACACAAAGTGAATAGCCCATGGTGTTTGAAAAATGGGGTCAATGGAACTGCTTGATGCAAGGGTGCTATAAACTTTTGATTTGTAAGGAATGCAGTATCTGCCAACCACCACAGAGTGAAAGCATGCCTGGTGTGCCTCTACCAGTGTTATTTGATGGACATGTTTCCCTTCTTTAGTCCTTTTCCAGTGTAGCTGCACACTAACAATTTTGTGTTGGATCAATAAGGATTAAAATGGCTCCCTTCTGGGACCATGTAAATGCCATCCTGTCAAAGTTGACAATACACAGTTTACAGATGCTCCTTTTTCATATGTGTGACCCCTAGATTCTCCCAGGAAGGCCAATCTGTTTCCCACATGACCAATCTATTGCTTTGATTGTCAACCTTGCATGACAATTATTGCAGTGTATTGCGAATGACTAGAATGTTCCAACTGATCTTTGTCAGACCTTAGAGGAAAGATTAAAAAAAAAAAAAAGCCACAGAGAAATAGGAAAAGAAATATCAAAACTAACCAACCATACCAAATGGCAAGTGCCAAAATACCTTCTGTGACTAACAACGATTTTCTTTAGAAACTTCGTGAATCTGTGAAAATAGAAGCAGGTCATAGATGAACCTGTTTCAGGAGAGACAATGCCCAAAAGACACTCAGCACAGAGCATGGCAAAGGGGTTGTGCTCAGCAAAGCAAGTTCTTGTATTGGTTGGAATGCTCGTCATCTGCTTCTCTGTCTGTTCCCTTTTTGGCCTTCCTGAACATCTGCCCATGTTCTCTGAACCCCAGTACAGCATCCGTTCTCATCTCTGAGCACAGGCTACCTGCCTGTTGAAGGTGATGAGACAGTCATCATCCCTGGGAGTCCCATTGAAGATTTGGGGCAGTTTTGCCAGGTCAGCGCAGCCTAGCAAGCCAGTGGCTGGCTGAAAGATTGAGGTTGTGTTTTGTATTGCCTCCACTGGGGAGTCATTTATGCACAGTCAAATGTCTTCCTTGGCAGAAAGAAGTGGAGAGGAGCCCTGGGCCATGCTTTAAAGCATTCCTTTAACTGCTGTACTCTTGAACCAGAACTCAAATGCATTGGTTTTCTAGGGAGCCAGCTTTTGCATAAATCTTTTGTCAATAAAAGATCATTATTCAGGCCCAGGTAGATTTGTTGTGTTAATGTCTCTATTCAGCTCACCTTACAATTATGAGAAACTTCCACAGATCCCAAAGGAGCAGTTATTTCAGTGTAGTTGGCTTCTTGTTCTAAATAGTATTCTCTGTATTTTTGTGCCTCAAATATGGCATTTCTAACTGGCTGATTTTCATTTGGATTTCTACCTATTAACGCCTGTTCCCTACTTTCATCTTTGCTAGTACCATTATTTAGGGGCTGTATATGTAGTAGTTAAGAGAGAGATTTGGAGGTTGACTGCTGTGCTATATACAAGGTATATAGACTTGGTCAATTTATTTGACTTCTACCTTAAGTGTATATTCTATATAATGGGAATAATAATAATATGTTCCTCATGGAGTTAGACACATTGGCATTAGTGGTTGTTGGCATATAGTCAGTATTTGTAACAATTTGATTGTATTAGGCTGCAAGTAACAGAACACCAGTTAATATTAGCTATGCAAAGCACATTTAATTATATTGCATAAGTAAGATTCAGCAGGCAGTCAGTTCTGGGTTTGGAACAGCAACTTAGTGGTGCCACCAAAGACCCCATTTATAAACAACCTCTCCCATTTGCTGTCTTCAGCATGTTCATGGTTATCAATTTATGGTCACCAGATTGTTGCAGCTTACACATCACATTCACATCAAGGCAAGAAGGAGGAAGGAGGAAGGGCAAGCACAGTAGCAGCTGTGTCTGTCATCAGGAAAGTGGCAACTATCCCAGAGCCTCCCAAATGATTCTCCCGATATATAATGCCAGGAACAAGTCACGTGTCTCACCTTGTCTATAAGGAAGGCCCAGGAAGTGACTATCTAGTTTTGTAGCCTCTGCAGTGTAAGATGACACCTGGTATTGTTATTTCTTCTAGTTCCTTAAGCTAGAGACATTGAAGTTCTTACACATTCTTCATCTTTATTTCTAACAAATAGTCACCAAGTTTTGTGAGTCCCCCTTTTCAATTTTTCTATGCCTACCCCTTCCACTCCCTTTGTACTATTACTAAAGCTGCTGGTGTTATTATCTTATGTGTGGAAAAATGTAGCTGTTTTCCTTCCAACCTCCCTATCTCTAGTTTTCTCAGACCCTGGTCCCTCTCATACAGTATTGTTTCAATCTTCATTAAACATCGACTTTGTGTGACTTTCTTGCCCCGAATCCATTGATCTCTTCCACTTGTCTACAGAAGAGATCCTTACATTTTAGCATACATCAGAATCACCTGAAAAGCTTGTTAAAGATAATATATTTCTAGAAATGCAGATGCTGAGGTCATAAAATACTATATTCTCAAGACATTCATATAGTAATAGGCAAGGCAAGTAAAATAATTATAATCAATGGTACAGTTGGTGCTTACTAGAAAAACATTTAATGCAAAATATACAAATATATAAGAATTTTCAAGATTATATTACAATGATCACCCACAGAGTCAGGTGTGGAAGAGGGCAAAAGGCCTGCCTGCACGCTGGAGATCTGAAGGCTCCAGCTATAGGTCTGGAGCCCACTGCAGTGTTCCATACAAGTGTCCATCAGGAGGCTGAAGGGTCTGTGCTGGAGTCTCCCATGGCAGCCAAGAGATGACATCCAAGGTGAAGTCAAAGACTGGCATGCCTATAAAGAAACAGAAATTATCCTTTCTTCTCTGTTCCCTTCCATCCCATTCAGGTGTCAAGCACCCTAGTGTGGGTCTGCTGTCTTCAGTAAATCCCCTCAGCCACACTCAGAGCTATACCTATCCAATTTAATTGGTGTTTTTTTATTCAAGTTGACACAATCAGTTAACTAGCACAGAGATTATTTTCTATATCACTCATTGGGCTCATTAAATATATTGGTTCACGTAAGATCCATAATCATCTTTTCTTGTATATAAGTCTTATTTCCTAAGGCAGATCAAGCATTCCTTGAAAGCAGAGATTATGTAATAAATGTCTGCAGCTCTTATTTGTCCTAAAATATTCAACATAAAAATTTTCAAACAAATCAATAGTATTCACGCAAAATTATTCAGTGAGCGATTAGTAAATTTAGACAGATTCAACAAAAATATGGCAAAATCTTAGTGACACAAGATTGAGTAAATAAATCCCTCCATTAGATTAGACAATTTGAAGCAGGCAGTAAAGTCACTCCTAGGAGAGGAAGAGTTCAGTCTAATAATGCACCTAGATATTATATAATTATATAATTCAAATATATAGTATAGACCTGCCATAAATGTAAATTTTCAAAGGGTTAAAGGGCATTAATATTTTTGACATATGTTTGTTATCTGTCATGTCTTTTTCATGGTACTAGTGATGCCCATTGGAAGGAATAATGGTTTCAGTATCAAAATGTATTATGGGAGAGCCGGGAGTCTACAGAGAGATGGAGGTTGCCTGGGGTGAGTTCTGGTGACCTGGGGAGAGTTGGAGATCTACATTCTGGCTGTTGAGTTCCTGGGGAGCAACTGGGACACTGGACTGGGTCCAGTAGATTGCAGGGCCTCAGTCCGCCATGCTCAGAGGCCTTGTTTCAGTCCAGGAGGCAGGAACCTTGCTTGAGGACTCTGGGCTCAATTGGGCTGGTCTGGGGACAGCTTATGACCAGCAGTGCAAGCTGCTGAGTTCATATCCACACCCCTAGGACAGGGGGTTGTGCCCCGGGGGTTCTCTGGCCCCAGTTCTCCACACCCTGCTTCTGCCCCTAAATATATGGGGCCAAGTACCTGCAGAGGAGCTGAGACTGCTCCAGTAGCTGAGGGTGCAAGAGATTTGCAACACACCCAGAGGAAGCTTTGGAACACCACTCAAACCAAGGAAATAAAGAAAAATGACAAAAAGAAAGACCAAAAGGCAGGCTCAAATCACCAGCCCATCCCAAGAAAGCCTGGGAGCAATGTACATAGAAGAAAATAGAAGCAATACACCTGAAATGACTGAAATGATATCAACTGAAATAAAGAAGCAATTAGGGGGAACTATGGAGAAATTCAAATTAGAAATAATTGCCCAGGTAAAAGAAGAAATGATAAAAGTAGTGAAAGAAATAGTGAACACATCTAATGAAGACACAGCTAAAAAATTAGAGGAACAAAGCAAACAGATAGAATCCCCGAATGAACACTATAAGAAAAAAAACAGAATGCATAAAGCAGATTCAAAGAGATATACAGGAAATCAAAAATTCTATTGAAAGCTGTAAAAACCACCTCAATGAAACTGAAGATAGAATTTCAGACCTCAAAGATAAGATCGCAGCTAGTGAACAGGAAAGGAAAGATCTTTTAAAAATAACAAAGAATCAGGAAATAACAATTCAACACCTGCAAGATGATGCAAAGAAAAAGAACATAAGATTAATAGGGATAAATGAAAAAGAAGGGAACAGCCCAAATGATATCAAGAGGATATTTACAGAAGTAAAAACTGAAAACTTCCCAAACATGAGAATGGAAACTGACATTTGGATTAGTGAAGCATATAGAACTCCAAATAGCCATAACCAAAATAAAACTACACTAAGACACATAATAATCACCATCCCAGAAACCCACCATAAGAACAGAATACTAAACGCTGTTAGAGAGAAAAGACAGATCACCTATAAAGGAAAACCTATGTGAATCACAGCAGACTTCTCAACACAAACAATGAAGTCAAGAAGAGCATGGAGTGAAGTATTTCAGATCCTAAAGGAAAACCACTTCCACCCCAGATTGACGTACCCTGCAAAACTGTCCTTCAAAATGGATGGAGAAATAAGATACTTCCATGACAAAGAACAGCTGAAAAATTTCATGACCACAAAACCAACCATACAAGGAATACTGAAAGATATTCTAGATACACATAGGATAAACCCACCAAGCAAGGTAGACAATTAAATAGAATGGAAAGCTAAAGATACAACAACAGAAAGATAACATGTCAACAATAAACCAATATGTAACAGTTAAACCATTAATGTAAATGGCCTCAACTCACCAATCAAAAGAAACAGGCTGGCAGAATGGATCAAGAAACAACATCCAACCATATGCTGTGTACAAGAAACCCATCTTACCCAAAAGGAAACCTATAGACTGAAAGTCAAAGGGTGGAAAATAGTACTTCATGCAACAGGAAACCAAAAAAAAGCAGGAGTAGCAATCCTATTTGCAGACAATGTGAATTTCAAACCAAGAATGATCCAAAGAGATAAAGAAGGTCACTACATAGTAGTTAGGGGCAAACTTCAAGAGGAAGAGATAACAATCTTAAATATATATGCACCAAATACCAGAGCATCCAGCTATACAAAGCAAATATTAACAGAAATGAAAAGTCAAATAAGCAATAACACAATTATAACAGGAGATTTTAACATGCCATTGACACAGAGGAACAGATCAACTAGACAGAAAATCAGCAAAGAAATAACAGAACTGAATCATACCTGTGAACAAATGGACTTGATAGATGTATATAGAGTTTTCCATCCAACAACAGCAGAATATACATTCTTCTCAGCAGTACATGGGACATTCTCTCAAATAGACCATATACTAGCCCACAGAACATATTTAAGTAAATGCAAAAGAACTGAAATTATCCCATGCATGCTATCGGATCATAGTGCCATGAAATTATAAATTAATGATAAAAGCAACTGCAAAAACCTCACAAACACATGGAAACTGAGTAATACACTCTTGAGCAATCAGTGGGTCACAGAGGAAATTAAAGAAGAAATTAAACAATATCTACATGCAAATGAAAATACAAACACAACTTACTGGATTTTGTGGGATGCAATGAAAGCAGTCCTAAGAGGAAAATTTCTTGCACTGAGTTCCCACATCAGGAAGACAGAATGAACACAAATAAACAACCTAATGCTACAACTCAAATATCTAGAAAAAGAAGAGCAAGTCAAGCCCAAAGCCAAAAGAAGGGAGGAAATTATAAGAATTAGAGCAGAAATTAATGCAACAGAGACTAAGAAAACAATTCCAAGAATCAATGAATCAAAGAGTTGGTTCTTTGAAAGAATAAAATTGATAAGCCCCTGGCCAACCTTATTTTAAAAAGGAATGAAAAAACTCAAATTCATGCAATAAGGAATGAAAAAGTTGAAATTAACATAGACTCTGTGGAAATACAGGAGATCATCAACACCTATTTTGAAAACCTCTACTCTCATAGGTTTGATAACACTGAAGAAATAGACAGATTCCTAGATACATATGAACTACCAAAGCTGGATCAAGAAGATGTAAAACTACTGAATAACCCAATTTCTATTGATGAAATTGAAAATGTAATTAAGTCCTTGCCAACAAAGAAGAGCCCAGGCCCAGTTGGATTCACTGCAGAATTCTACAAGAAATACAAAGAAGACTTAATGCCGACACTCCTCAAACTCTTCAATGAAATTGAAAGGGAAGCAATTCTTCCTAACTCATTCCTGGAAGCAAATATTACTCTAGTACCAAAACCTGAAAAAGACCCAAGTAAAAAAGAGAACTATAGGCCAATCTCCCTAATGAACATAGATGCAAAAATTCTCAATAAAATATTAGCAAACAGGATGCAGCAAATCATCAAGAAGATTGTACACCATGACCAATTGTGATTCATCCTAGGAATGCAAGGATGGTTCAACATATGTAAATCAATAAATGTAATTCACCATATCAATAGAGCCAAAAGTAAGAACCACATGATCATCTCTATAGATGCAGAAAAAGCTTTTGATAAGGTCTAATACTCATTCATGATAAGAACTTGTGAGAGTGGGAATAGATGGTCTTTACCTCAATATGATAAAGGCTATCTATGACAAACCTACAGCCAGCATCAAATTAAATGGTCAAAAACTGAAAGCCTTTACCTTAAAATCAGGTATAAGAGAAGGATGTCCCCTGTCACCGCTCCTATTCAACATAGTACTGGAAATACTAGCCAGAGCAATTAGACAAGAGAGAGAAATAAAAGGAGTAAAGATAGGGAAAGAGGAAGTTAAATTATCATTATTTGCAGATGACATGATACTTTACATAGAAGATCCCCAATACTCCATGGAAAAACTCCTAGATATAATAAATAAATTCAGCAATGTAGCTGGATACAAAGTCAATACTCAAAAATCAATAGCATGCCTATACAAAAATACTGAAAGAGAGATAAGAGAAACCACACCCTTCACACTAGCATCCAAAAAAATGAAATACTTAGGAATTAATCTCACAAAAGAAGTAAAAGAGCTATACAAGGAAAATTATAATACCCTGAAAAAAGAAATCAAAGAGGACCTCAGAAAATGGAAAGACATCCCCTGTTCATGGATAGGAAGAACAATCATTGTGAAAATGGCCATTCTCCCAAAATTACTAT
>PVJX010047340.1:0-11918 GCA_004027295.1 Dolichotis patagonum
TAATAAAAATTAAATAAAAATAAAACAATAGAACATGAGAAAACAAGGTAACAAAATACCTCCAAAAACTCCCAACTCCATCAAAGATGATCCATGTGACATGGATAAGGAGAAACTCAAAAACAAAACAACAGAATTATATAAGGTGATTAAAAAGGAAATAACAACAAAACAGATCAGTAAGGTACTGAGCAAGATGGAACATAATATAACTAAACAGATAATGTACTTAAAAAGCAAAAGGAGGAAAAAAATGCTCTAAAGGATATAACTGCATGTATGTTTAAGTGTGTGGGGTTGATAACTGTATTACCAAGTTTTTGTTAGATCACTGAAAAGAACTGCTTGCAGCCTCACTGTTTTATCACTTTGTATGCCTTAATTTTGTAACATGAACAACTATTTCTAGGAAGACAATATGTAATTTATCAAGTAATGATTTCTTAATTTTTTTTGAAATTCTGTATTATTTCTATGCTTTTTTCTTTTTTGCTTTTTTTCTCTTTAAATAAAATTTAAAAATTTTTTTAAAAAAACCAGTCAGACCCTGTCTCAAAATAAATAAATAAATAAATAAATAGAATAAAATAAAAACAAAAACAACAAACTAACTGGAAACTCAGAGCTGTGGTTTAAAAGTGTTCTCCCACTAGGTCAATATAACAAATTAACATAATGAAGGGTGCTTAAAGCAAAACACAGTAACAACAACCAGCATAAGTGGCCAGGTATAAAGCATGGAGGCAGAAAATGAATGAAGAAATATTACTCAGAATATTGAGAAAATTCACCTTTCCTGTTGATAGGGTCAATTGCTACATCTTTGATCCATTCTTTTTCATATACACTGATCAGTTGAAGGTTCTCATATATTACCATGAGCAATAAGGACTTAAGACATACCAAGTCACCTTTGAATGAAAGATCTAGAGACTGGACATGTAGTTAACAGAAGAGACTGCACAGGTAGGTTCAGCTCACAGTACAAACATGCATGCACATACACAATATTCCCTAAGGCCCTGTGTTAAATCCCGAGGAACACATGCATACAGGCATTCACACACACGCATGCACATACATTAAAGCTTGACTGAGATTAATCAGTCTGCACCATGACTGCACAACAGGCCCATCTAGGATGCTTTAAAAAAACCTCTTCAAATACAAGACTAATTAAATATGAATCTCTGCTGTTGGGACTCAAATAGTAGGATTTTAAAGCTCACCAAGTTCTTTCAATATGGGATCAGTTTATTTTTAACATTAGGTCTCACTATTAGTTCAGGCTAGCATTGAACTCACTTTGCAGCCCAGGCTGACCTCAAATTCTCAATGATACTCTTGCCTCAGCCTTCAAGTGCTAGATTTACAGGTATGTGCAACTACCTCTGTTTTATGCTGTTGATTTTGAAGGTCAGGGACATGCCTAATCTGAACAAATAGATTTCATCAATACCAAAATTTTATGCAAAGTAATTATGGACTATGAGAAGGGTTGAGAGTTGTATGTTTATTTTTAAAAGAGAAGACTGTTCACTTTTCCAGGATGTATGGGCCATGAATGATAAATAAAGAAGGTGGAGATGTCACAGGATTTAATTATGCAATGGTTTCAGCATGTAGAATGCTAGAATCTCCCCCAAGTTCCATTCAAGATATGCCTGTGTTGTGTTTCTATCACTATAAAAAAGCACCTGATATAAATAGCATATACAGTGGGAAAGGGTTCATAGTTGGTTGACTAAGTTGCTTCTGGGCCTATGTTGAAGCAGAACATCAATGGTGAGGGACATGTAGCAAAAGGAGGTCCATTTGCTTTGGGGAAGCTAAGGAAAAAGAAAACAGCATCCCATGGTCCCCTTTTAGGGCATTCTCCCAATGACCTAACACCTCCCAAAGTTTCCACACTTCCTGATAGTGACACAGGCTAGAGACCAAGCCTTGAACACACCGAACATTGTGGGACATTCAGGATGCAAACTATATCAATACCAAGTGAAGCAATGTCCAGATATGAAATATCAGAAGGAATAAAAACCCCAATAGATAAAAAGTGGTGTGGTCAAAGATGCAGTATTTGGCTTTGCATTCTTTTTACAAAAAAGAAAGAGCCCGAAAACCATGGCCCAGATACTGATGTCAGGTTGTTCTTTTGAGGAGTCTCCAAAGGGCTCTCTTGATGTCCCTGTTCTTCAAACTGTAGACAAAGGGGTTCCGCATATGGGTGACCATGGTGTACATCACTGAGGTTGTCATAGCCTTGTTGGGAGAATGTGAGACAGCTGAGCTGAAGTATACTGCAAGGCCTGTTCTGTAAAACAAACAATCAACTAACAAGTGAGAGCTTTATACTTCCCACCTGTTGATGGGACTCTTAGAATAGAGGAAACAATACGGGTATAAGAGTAAAGGATCCCTGAGACTGGAGCACCACCAAAGATAGCACCAACAAAATACATTAATAAGTTGCTACTAGATATATAATCACAAGCAAGCTCGAGCTGAGGAACATCACAAAAGAAATGAGGTATTTCTACACCTGAGCAGACTGCAAGTTGTGAGACCATTAACCAGTGCACCTGGGCATGCAAAAAACTGATGCAAAATGAAATCAAGACCACTAAACCACAGAGGCGGGGTCTCATGGTGACTGAGTAGTGCAGAGGGTGACAGATGGCCACCAAATGATCATAAGCCATCACAGCCAGCAGCAGGATGTCCAAACATCCAAAAAGAACAAAAAAGGACATCTGAGTTAGGCAGCCTGCATAGGTAATGGATTTGCTGTGTGTGTGGATGTTCACCAGCATCTTAGGGATTGTAGTGCTGCTAAAGCCAATGTCAGCCATAGACAGATTGAAGAGAAAGAAGTACATGGGAGTGTGGAGGTGAAAGTCAGAGGCAATAGCCAGAATGATAATCAAGTTCTCAATCACTGTGACCAGGTACATTGATATGAACACACCAAATAGGATGGGCTGCAGGTCTATATCCTCTGAGAATCCCAGAAGAAAGAATTCCAAGACATCTGTTAGATTCCACAGTTCCACATGGCAGAGGCAACTTGCAGAAAATAAATAAAAGCTGGAGTGAAGGAAGGAAACATACAGAGATCTGATGTGCCTATTTTGTCAATTTCAACAATTCACAATAAAAATATTCATGCTCAAGGACCATGAATGTTTAACACTGTTTCTTAATTATGGCAAATATATAATTCATAGAATACTCTCTGAATTGGTTTCAATTATATTTGCCTGTTTTACATGCCTCTACAATAGAAACACTGAGATAAATCATCTATAAGAGTAAAAAAATTTAGGGATGAAAATAATCATATACATACTAAAGTATACATCCCTTGCATTAAAGAGGACATAAGTTCATTAATCAGATTCCTGACACTGTGATAAAGTACCTGATATGTTCAATCTTAAAAAAGAAATGGTTTACTTTTGGTCACAGTTTTGAGGTTCCAGTTCATAACCAGTTGGTCTTGTTGTTTTGGACCTGTGCCACACAATACAACATGGCAGGCATGCATACTGGGAATAGCTGTTTACATCATGGCAATCTGTAAGCAGAGAGAGAGAAGGCTGGGGTCTCTACATTCCTTTCAAGATGATGCCTTCAGGGAGCTAAATTCCTCTACCTGGGCTCCACCTTTTAAAAGTACCACCACTTCTCTATACCATCACACAACTTCAGAAATGTGCCTTTTGGGGCATACTTCAGATCCAAAGCATAATAGAAATATCCTTCTCTCTTAAAGGAAAACAAAATGCTACAGTTTAAATAACTCCATTAAGCATGGGAAATTGATTGAAACTTTGAATGAACAATGCAGAAAACAAGCAGAATCGATGAAACAAATTGGGAGAGATATGCAAGAAGCAAAAAATTGTATTGAAAGACTGCAAAGCTGTTTAAATGAAGCTGAGGATAGAATCTTGGACCTTGAAGACAGGATTGCAGATAGCAATCTTGAAAGGGTATAACTTATAAAAACAACAAAGCAGCATGAAATGACAATCCAACTACTATAAAATGATGTCAGGAGAAACAATGTTAGAGTAATAGGCATTAGTGAGGAGGCAGGAGAAAATGCAAAGGATATAGCTAAGCTGTTCACAGAAATAATGGCAGTAAATTTCACAAACATTGGGGAAAAATTGGATATAAAAATAAGTGAGGCATATAGAATGCCACACAGTCATAAAAAACATAAACCTACACCCAGACATATAATAATTAAGATCGCAGACATAGCACATAAAAACAGAATACTAAAAGCCATTAGAGAAAAGACACAACACATTTATCAAGGAAAGCCTATTAGAATCATGGCAGACTGCTCAGCAGCTTAAGACTAGCTTGGAGTGAAGTCTTTCAAGCCCTCAAAGAAAACAACTTTCAACCCAGACTGACAAACTCAGCAAAACTGTCTTTCAAATTTAATGGAGAAACAAGATACTTCCATGACAAAGAACAACTAAAGAAATTCATATCCAACAAAACCAACCTTACACAGAGTGCTAAAGGACAGCCTAGGTAGAGATAAAAATGACCACAATCTCCAGAACAACAACAGAAAGAAATCACCAGGCTGGACAAGAAAGTGAACAACAGAAAAAAGCAAGAAACTAACAATAGGAACACAACATAGCAGTGTCAAGCCAATACATATCCATGATATCCATAAATGTAAATGGGCTCAATTCACATATCAAAAGAAACAGGTTGACAGAATGGACCAAGAAACAGGATCCCAGAATATGCTGTATACAAGAAACACATCTGACTCAAAAAGAAACTCATAGATTAAAAGTCAAAGAATGAAAAACAGTGTTCCACGCAACAGGAATCCAGAAAAAAGCAGGGGTAAATATTCTATTGGCAGACAATGTGAACTTCAAACCTACAATGATTAAAAGAGACAAAAAAGATCACTACATACTCGTAAGTGGAAAAATTCAAGACAAAGAACTAACAATTATGTATGTACCAGACACAAGAGCACCCAACTATATAAGACAGATACAAAAGAACATGAAAAACCAAAGACACAAAAACACAATTATTACAGATGACTTTAACACCCCACTGTTACAAAGAGATAGATCAAATAGACAAAAAATCAGCAAAGAAATAATAGAACTGAATCATACCTGTGAGCAATTGGACTTAGTAGATGTTTACAGAGTGTTCCACCCAACCACATCAGAATACACATTCTTCTCAGCTGCCCATGGGACATTCTTGAAAATAGACCATATATTATCCCATAAAACATTCTTAAGTAAATTCAAAGGTATTGAAATTATCCCATGCATACTATCTGACTATAGTGCACTGAAATTGGAAATCAATGGCAAAAGAAACTGCAAAACTAGCATAAATACATGGAAATTAAACACCAACTTTTTGTACAACCAGTGGCCTACAGAGGAAATTTAAGAAGAAATAAAGCAATATCTACAATTCAATGAAAATGCAGACACAACATACCATAATCTGTGGTATGCAATGACAGCGGTCATAGGAGGGAAATGTATAGCAATAAATTGTCATATCAAGACAACAGAACGAGCACACATAAACAATCTAATGCTTCATCTCAAGCTTCTAGAAAAAGAAGAGCAAGTTAAATATAAAGCTCTTAGAAGAGAGGAAATTGTAAAGATTAGAGCAGAAATAAATGTAATTGAAACTAAAAAAATACAAAGAATTAATGAATAAAAAACCTGGTTTTTTGAGAGAATAAACAAAATTGAGAAACCTCTAGCTAACCTTATCAAGAAAAAGAAAGAAAACACCCAAATTCATGCAATAAGGACCAAAAAATGGGAAATTGCTACAGATCCCAAGGAAATTCAAAAGATCATGAATACCTACTTTGAAAATCTCTACTCACATAGAGAGGAAAACACAGAGGAAATGGACAGATTTCTAGAAACATACGAACTACCAAAGCTCAAAAAAGAAGATATAGAAATTTTGAATAACCCAATATCAGCTACTGAAATTGAAAACATAATAAAACCTTACCAACAAAGAAAAGTCCAGGTCCTGATGGATACACAGCTGAATTCTATATAAAATCTAGAGAAGACTTGATGCCAATACTCCTAAACTCTTCAATAAAATTGAAAAGAAAGCCATCCTGCCTAATTTATTCCTAGAAGCAAGTATTACTCTGATACCAAAATCAGAGAAAGACCCAACCAAAAAGGAGAACTATAGACCAATCTCACTAATGAACATAGATGCAAAGATTGTCAATAAAATACTAGCAAATAAAATGCAGCAAATCATCAAGAAGACTATATATCATGACCAAGTGGGGTTCATTCCAGGAATATAGGGATGGTTTAACATGTGCAAATCAGTAAATGTGATACACCATATCAACAGAGCCAAAAACAAAAACCATATGGTCATCGCAATAGATGCAGAAAAAGCTTTCGATAAGGTCCAACACATTTTCATCATAAAAACCCTTCAGAAAATCAGAATACATATTGTCTACCTCATCTTATAAAGGCCATCTATGACAAACCAACAGCCAATATTATATTAAATGGACAAAAACTGAAAGCTTTCACTTTAAATTCAGGAACAACACAAGCATGTCCACTATCACAACTCCTTTTCAATATACTTTTGGAAACACCAGCCAGGGCAATCAGATAAGATACAGAAACAAAAGGAATAAAGATAGGAAAGGAAGAAGTTAAATTATCACTATTTGCAGATGACATGATACTCTATATAGAAGACCCAAAAAACTCCATTAAAAGACTACTAGAGGTAATAAACAAATTCAGCAGTATAGCTGGATACAAAGTCAATGCTTAAAAATCAATAGCATTCCTGTATACAAACAAGAAACTCACTGAGAAAGAAATTATGGAAATATCACCCTTCATAATAACATCTAAAAAAATGAAATACTTAGGAATCAACCTAACTAAAAATGTAAAAGACCTATATACTGAAAATTATACTACGTTAAAAAAGGAGATTGAAGAGGACATTAGAAGATGGAAAGATGTTCTATGCTCTTGGCTAGGAAGAACCAACGTCGTGAAAATGGTCAAAACCCCCAAAACTGTTATACAGATTTAATTCAATCCCAATCAAAATACCATTGACATACCTCACAGATCTAGATAAAACACTCCTAAAATTCATTTGGAAACAGAAGAAACCTAGAATAGCAAAAGCAATTCTGGGCAAAAAAGGCAAGGCAGGAGGCATCTCAATTCCTGACTTGAAACTGTACTACCAAGCCACAGTGATAAAATCAGCATGGTACTGGCAAAGAGATAGACCTGAGTATCAATGGAATAGATGAGAAGATGCAAGTATAGGTAAAAAGACACTCAACCACCTGATATTAGACAAAGGGGCTAAACGTGTTCACTGGAGGAAGGATGGCCTCTTTAATAAATGGTGTTGGAAAAATTGTCTCTCCACATGCAGAAGACTGAAACTAGATCCATGCCTATCACCATGCACAAAATGAAAGTCTAAATGGAAATGACCTAAACATTAAAACAAAAACACTAACTCTACTAGAAGATAAGGTAGGTAAATCTTGGAGACATAGGGGTAGTCAGAGATTTCATGAACAAAACACAAACTTTACGGGAAACCAGAGAATCAACAACTGGGATCTCATATTATTGAAAAGTTTCTGCACTTCAAAAGAAATCACCATCAGAGTGAAAAGAAAACCCACACAATCAGAAAGAATTTTAATGAGCCACCCCTCAGACAAAGGTATTATATCAAGAACATATAAAGAATTGAAACACATCAAGCTGCCCAAATTCAAAAGTGCTCTCCAAAAATGGGCATCTGAGATGACCGCTCAGTTCTCAGATGAAGTTTAAATGTGGAAGATAGATGACCATATTACTGTTTTTGTTAGATTGTTGAATGTTAACAGTCTCAGTGTTTGAATGTCTAGTTTGTGTGCTTTAATTTTGTAACTTAAACAACTATTTCCAATGATGAGAATATGTAACATATCAAATGGCGATTTCTTAGGGTTATTGTTTTTTTTGTTATTGTTGTTGTTTTGGTTTTTTTTTTTCATTTGTGTGTTTGGTGTTGGTTCTATCATTTTTTTCCACCTTTGGAATTCTGTATTGTTGCTACCATTTTTCTGTTTTTTTCTGATTGGTTTTTTTCTCTTTAAATAAAATTTAAATAAATAAATAAATAAATAACTCCATTAAATAATCCAGTGTACTTTATCAAAATATAGTGCAATACAGGAGTTCCAGGGTGGACATGGAAACTCTTCCCCAATTAGATCTTAGAGACTGCCTGGAAGTGGCCTCTTGTGAACATTTTAAGTTATGGGAGACTCATAGATTCCTAAGAAGGCATTCTGACAGTGGGTGGTACCTCCAAAAGTGTGGGATCAGCATGGAGAGAACCTAAGACAAGAAGGTAGGGAATACACTGGAGAAGCCCCACATATGGCATCTCAATAGACACTAAGAAGAAATTATGGCCTCTCGCATACTAGTTCACAAAGTGCTCTTCTGGAAACATGTGACTGGGGCAAAGGTGTGACTATGGAGAAGACTTAGAGGTACAGTACAGGAAATCAACATGGCACAGGTAAAAAAAAATTAAAATTACACTGCAATAAAGTCCTTTGTGGTAGATTGTATATAAATACCCTGTAAGAGTTGTGTAATAAAGAACCTGACTCCATTTTTTTTGTTAGATTCCTATAGGTTTGTAAGCTTCACACTTCCTTCTCATCTGGGAGAGCTGATAAGAAGTAAGAAACCTCAATATTTCCTGCCTCAGAGGCTCAAAATACAGAATCTCATGCCTACAACAGGAACTTTCTCTTCCTAACCAAAATGGAAACAACAAGGCAGCCACCTTTTCTGAACTCTTCTACCATTTTGGACCAGTATAGCAGCCCTGCTATGTACTAAGCAGACAGGGAATTCTTTCTACAAGGAAACAACACATTTTTTTTACTCTGATTCATGCAGTATTATTATCTCCTGCATTCAAACCAAATTTGGGGTGAGCATCTGTTATGGTTTGGGTTCCTGTGGCTCTGCCTCAAGCCTCAAGTAATCATGAGCACAGTTGACCTTAGCACATCATTGGTTTGTTGTCTAGCACTAGCATTGGTTGTATGAGTGCTACACCTGCCCATGGGTGGAGCCAATATACAGTGTAACACAGGAAGAAAGTGTCTTTCCCTCTCTTGCTGTTCCCACTTGCTCTTTGCGGGAAGCTATGAACTGCACCTGCCATGCCAACCTGACACTTGAAGCCCACTGAGCATGGACTGAAACCCCCGACCTGTAAGAGAAATAAACCTTCCCTTCCTTAGCCTTGGGCATCAGGTATTTTGT
Source organism: Dolichotis patagonum (assembly GCA_004027295.1). Classification (NCBI taxonomy): domain Eukaryota; kingdom Metazoa; phylum Chordata; class Mammalia; order Rodentia; family Caviidae; genus Dolichotis; species Dolichotis patagonum. Next base: position 9,402 of record PVJX010047340.1, read on the forward strand.
CTCAACAATGAAAGAGAAAAGTATGACAGCATCCATTATGATTTAAATGGGAAGTATTCCCAAAGACTCATGCATTGAGGGTTTGATCCAGACATAAAGATGTTCACAGTGATAACTTACCTATGCTGATTCTATCATCCATGTATTAATCTACTGACACATTCATAGATGAATGGGTTGTTAGGAGGTGGGGAAGAAGTAGATTATTGGGGCATAACCTGGAATGGCATATTCCTATTCCTAGTGCTTTCCTGTCTCCCTAGCTCATTCCATCTCTCTGCTTCCTGACTGCCATGAATGGAGTGGTGTTCTTCTCCCATGCCCTTCCACTTGGGAGCCAGACAATCATGAACAGAAACCTCTGAAACTGGAAGTCAAAAGAAAACCGAGCCATCTTTAAGTTGTATACATCATGTATTTGAGTCAGCAATAGAATTCTCAAACTCAGGGCCCATCCTGTTTATGCAGTACCTATGTGCTTGACACAGCCAATGGCACTGACCCAATGACCACCCCCACCAGGAATCTGCCTCCTTCTGTGGTGGTTTGTCAAGTGAAAGCTGCTCTGCATTTTCAACTGCAGGCTCCTGGCAAGCTTGTTCTTTGGACTGTGTTATGTTGTGTTAATGAGTCCTTAAACTCATTTTTCATAGATCTATCTGACCTAATTGAGCACAGATCTTAGCTGTACCTACCTTTCTCTAGGTAGCACATGTATGACATTAACTTGAAGATATCCTCCTCCAGAGGTTTATCACACATTCATTCAAGATACACAAGTGCTCAAAAAGGTCATCTTGTGTTTCTTCTTCATTTTTGTTTTAAAATATATATAGTATAATATTCAAAATCCCATTAAATAGGAACTAATAGTCCCATAGAAAATTCATGAAAATCAGAAGACAAGATGGTGGACTAGTAGGTAGCAGGAGAGAGACCCTCTCTGAGAGAGACAGCTCAAATGCCAGAATAAAACACGCTGGAGAGACCCAAACAGCTAGAGATGGACTCTCACAACCCAGGAAAAAACTAAAGTGCAAAAAGCTGCTCAAATATGAGGTCCTGGGACTACCATTAGAGAAGCTAAGATCAGCAAGCATGGCGCCCTCCTCAAGCCACCTGAATTCCTGCCCGATGTGAATAAGCGATCCGCACCAAAGCAACTGGCTTGAGCTGCCGGAGCACAGAGCTGAACAGCCCTGCGTGCAGCTTGCCCAGACCGGCCCTGCACTCCACCCACTCAGAGGCACCATGAATTCCCACCACAGCCACGCTGAAGTCAGAGTTTGGGGAGCCCTGCAGTTCGCAGGGACTGGCATCAACATGCAGTGAGTGATGGGAATAAGACCCTCCCACAGGAAAGGGGAAACCGACTGGACGACATGTTGTATTTGGGCAGGACAGTCCTAACTCCATAAGGAAGTGGCTTCAGCTGGTTTCTCCCCTTGCCAAGCGAATTGGTGGAATCTGCTTAGACTAGGCCATGCCCCTGCTGGGGAGCCAGTGAGTCACTACAATACTACTTCCCTGAGATCAGTGCACACTGATGCAGTGAAGGCCTGCAAAGGTTGACTGGCCTGGAAGGGAGGAGCTAGTGCACACTGCCCATGGGTGAACTCTAATCTCTGATAACCTATTGAAGAGGGCAAAAGCTCCTAGCCTGTGCCCTCTAGAGGAGCCTTAACCAACAAGAAAAGGGTCTGGGCATTACACTGTACACTGGTATGGAAGGAACCAAAAACATGACTAAAGGGAGAAATAAGAAACAACTCCCAGCCCCAATCTGGAGAACACTGATCCAGGAGAGGTAAATAAAAAAGAGATTGAGGGCAGCAAATATGCAACATCAAATACAGTGTTAGCAGACATAAAGAGATATCTTCAGGACCTAGTAAGCGGGACCAAAACTGAAATATTAATTCAAATTAAACAAGAGATAAGTAGATTAATAAAAGAAGGACTGCACACCTCTCAAGAATGGAGACAGAAGAATGGAGGAACAATAATGGAGAGAAAAATTTAATGAAGAATTCAGAAAAAAACCTAGAATTCATGAAGCAGATTCAAAGAGACTATCAGGAAACTAAAGACTTGATAGAAAGCTGGCAAAACTGCTTGAAAGAAACCAAAGATTTGAACACAGGCATGCAATGTGTGATCATGAAAGGGAAGATCTCTTAAAAATAACAAGGGAGCAGGCAGTAAAGATACAAAGACTGGAAGATGACAAGAGGATCTATAACTTAAGAATAAAGTATGTGAATGAAGAAGCAGGAATCAAAACAGAGGAATTACAAAGGCTATTCACAGCAATTATAAAGGAAAATTTCCCAAGCATAGAAAAAAGAAATGATATGCAGAGGTATGAAGCATACAGAACTCCAGCCACCTACAACCCAAACAGAGCTACACCCAGACACATAATAATCAAGATCCCAGAAATTCAATATAAGAACAGAATATTAAAAGCCATCAGAGAAAAGAAACAGATCACCTATAAAGGAAAACCCATCAAAA
>PVJX010047341.1:0-11918 GCA_004027295.1 Dolichotis patagonum
TTTCTATATTTCCTTGCTTTGAGCGGTGTTCCAAAGCTTTCTCTGCATGTGTGACGAATTAGCTCTTGCCCCCTCAGTTCCTGGAGGGGCAGTGGCTCCCCCACAGGCTCTTGGCTTCCTCACAGGGTCCTAACTCCCCTCTGTGGGCTCCTGGCTCCCTAAGTTGTAAGGCGAATGCTGGGTGTGGTCAACCCGGAGCCTGTGGAATCTCAGGCAGGCCAGGCCACCGTGTTTTGTCCCAGGCAGGTCTCCAGGAGGTTCCCTGCAAGTGAAGGGTGGGCCTACAGGTCCCAAAAAGTCAGGCCAAAATGCTGGTTTCTGCAAAGTTCCCGGTCCCAAACAGACCTGGCCCAGATGCCAGTCTCCACAATATTCCCAATCCAAACAGCCCAGACCTCTCTGCGGGTCCGGGAGGTTCCCGGTCCCAAAGAGTCAGGCTGCGATGTTGGTCTCTGGGAGATTTCTTGGGGGTGAAGGGCGGGGCTACGGGCCCAGACAGACCTGGCCCAGATGCTGGTCTCAGGGCAGTTCCCTGCGGATGAAGGGCGGGCCTACCAGTCCCAAACAGTCGCGCCGAGATGCTGGTCTCTGCAGACTTTCAATCCAAACAGCCCGGGCCACTCTGCACAGGTGGTCTTGGCTTGACTGAAGTCCTCCCAAGGGTCCTGGGCATTCCCAAGCAGGGCTCAGTTTCCCTGATCCACTTGGCAGAGGCCACCTGGCTTTATCACCACAGCTGTGAATCATCTCATTTCCTGCACCCGGAATCCCATCGACTGAGAACATTTATGTGCAAAGCAGAGCATGTGGAAGCCTGGAGCCTGTTGGCCAGGGAGTGGACCTCATTCACACACATCCATAATTCCCAATCAACCTGACTATGGTGGGCGCCAGTTACCTTCTCTTGCTCTTCTTCTTGACATGGCTGTTTGTCCTCCTGTCCTGTCTGCCTTTTCACACAGTTTGGGCTTTGGCCCATGAGCCGGGCTTTAAATGGCAGCTGTCAGCTTTTGATGGGCACCAGGTAGGCCACCACGAAGGCTCAGTCATAGCAGTAGGAGCTGAAGCCTGGGTTTTCATCCCATCTGACATTTTGATGTGCTGGCTTGAGCCAATGCCCTCACTTATATGAGCTTCAGATTTCTCAAAATCACTTGGGATAGTAACTTATAAAAGAACACTCATGTTTGGCTCACAGTTCTGTAGGTTTTTGTCCAAATTTCATGGACTCATTTCTTTTTTTTTTTTTTTTTTTGGTGCCGAGGATGGAACTCACAACCTCACACTTGCCAGGCAGGTGCTTAAGCCACTGAGCTAAATTCCCGGCCCTTGGACTCATTTCTTTGGGTGCCTGATATGGGTGCTGGATGGTAATGGCAGGGAGCCCTTGGCTGAGCAGAAACACTTACCTCATGGTCAGGAAGCAAAAGAAGAGGATCAGGGCCTCAGTGTCATTTAGGGTGCAGCCCAGGGACCTAGACACCTCCACTCCCTTCATGGTTCCACCTCCCAATAAGGGACTGAGTTTTGACAGGTATCTACACTTTTCTAAACTGTAACATCTCTGTGTAGGGAAAAGAGACGGGGAGGAAGACAGCTGTCATTTGCTTTCTTGGTACTGCTGTGACCTCTCAAGAGCCCTCTAAGTGACTCTGGTGCACATTCAAGGTTGAGAGCCCTTTCTATGCTTAGCAGAGCAGCACACACCTTAGTCCCAGCTGTTCAGGAAGCTGAGGCAGGAGAACTGCTTGAGTACATGAGTTTGAGACTAGGCTGGGCAACATAATGGGACTGTTTCTTTTTAACCAAAAGTGAAAATGAATCCCTTCGCTACCCTGTTTCATACTTGAGTGAAGTGGGTGAGAACCAGGCCCATACAGGTTAATAGATTGCTGCTGACCTTTGCCCTCAGTTTCAGGGTCAGTAACAGAGTGGGAAGATCTGTGGCAAACTGGAGAGCACATGCTCCAGTTATGCACCTGTAGCATCTTGCTGCCCTGTGAGGAGGCAGCCCAGCATTGGCAGACATTCTGGATTTTTCCAGAGAAGTCTGAGTTCTAGCTTTTCCATGTGAAATCTTGTGATATTTTGGTGGTGGCAGTCAGTCCAAAATAATGTTTGAAAAGAAAGTGTAGTGTGGAGATCTTGACCTGGGTACTGAGGATCTCTCAGGGACAGGCTACCTGGGCTGCCAAGGAGATGGCCTTGTCTGGGAGACCTTATAATTCTCAAGGTCCCAGATGGCACCCTGAGCTTTAGACCCAAGGAAAGTCCTGCAGAGACAAGGTGGGTAGAAAGTGTGATGTTGCAGAAGTGACCTTAAATCCACTCCAAATCCCAAATGGAAACCTTGCAACTGAAGAGGTCACTTGCAAACCTTGAGGCACTGTCTTCGGTCAGTACAATGATATGGGGCCATCCCAGTATGTGAGTGACCTTGATGCTGGACATTTCTCTAAAGAGCACAAGTCACTCCCCGTCCCAAGCAGAGAGAATAAACTTGCTCTTAACTGAAGACCAATTATACCTGCTACTGTCTCAGCCAGGGTTGATCACTCTGCAGTAGTTGGAGGACAGTTAGGGAGCAATGGAGCCAGGACTTCTGCCTCGGCACCTGAACCATAACCCATGTCCTAAGATTTCTTAGCTCCTTATGCATAGAAATCCCATATGTCTCCAACATAGTGACATCAGTAGCAATTTATTAGATACCTGCTGTGTGCTGTGATCTGACCTAAGTGTTTCCTGCATGATTTCCTTTAATCGTAACAGCCCCGCAAGACAAGTATTATTATCATCCCATTAGGCAGCTAGAAAAAGACTTCGAGAAGTAAATTATTTTTGCCTCCTGATATAAGCAAAAATTCAAAGGGCAGCTCTTGCTAAGACACATACCTTTTTCATTTTTTTTTAATTTTTAATTTTAAAGAGAATAAAACAAAAGAGGACAGAACAAAGCAGAACAGAACAATGCAAGCAACACAGCATTTCATAACTAGACTTCCAGACATGAACAGTAGCTACCATAATGTCTCTTTTCTTTGAAATGGTTGAGCATACCTTCACACACAATAATATCAAACATAACAATACAGTATAAAACCATTCAAAAGAAAGCATTATAGGACTTCAAAACCAAATAACAGGAAATTAACAATGGCCACTATAATATCTCATTTTCCTAAAAAAATTTGTCTATACCATCATACATAATAAAATCAAATAAACTACAACAGGATAGAACCAATCAAAACAGAAGAACAAAAACATGGTAGGACTTCAATGCAAGATGATAGTAAAACAGCAATGGCTACTATCATGTCTTGTTTTCTTCAAAATAGCTATTCATACCATTACACATAATAAAATCAAACAAAACAGAATAAAACCAATCAAAAAATGAATGAAAGCATTATAAGACTTCAAAGCAATGTAATAGGAAACCATGATTACCATAATATAGCCCATTATATTCAAAATAGCTGCCCCTACATCTGACAGCATAGAATCTAACAAAACAAGACAACAAAGCCAAACCTAACAAAATTGTGTAAACAATGCAAGAGTTCAAGATAAGATAATAAGAAACTGACAGTAGTTTCCACCGTCACCTCCCAGGTATTTCCTCCTCTTTGCTCTTACATTAACTATTTTACTTTTGGATCCCATTAACTCCTTCTGTTTCTTATGCTAGGGTTCACACATATGAGTTCAAACTGTTTCGGCTGTGAACATGATCTCCAGTTGTGTTCATTTACCTACAGGAGCCTTGAGATTATCCTACTTTATAGCTGAGTAGCTTTCCACTGCATGAAAATACCATATCTTTCTTATCCATTCTGTGGTTGATGGGCAAGTTACTGTTGCTTTTTTTTTTTTTGGTCTCCTCTCACATGAAACAATTGTTTTCTCTCCTTTGATTTTCAGTCTATGAATTTCCTTTCCAGTTAAACATGTTTCTTGTGTACAGGTAATGATGGATCTTTTTCTTGATCCACTCTCCCTGTGTTTCTTTTTATCACTGACCTGAGGCCATCTACATTAATGGTTACAACTGACATACATTGGTTTGTCTCTACCCTGGTATCCTCCTGTTGTTGGGCCTCCACTTTTCCCCTTCATTCAATTGCCTATCTTGTTGGTGACCCTCCTTCTGCTGCTGTTCATGGAACCATGGTCATTTTTATCTCTCTCTAGAATATCTTTAAGCATTCTCTGTAGGGCTGGTTTGGTAGTCATGAATTCCTTCAGCTGTTCTTTATCATGGAAGTATCTTATTTTTCCATCAATTTTGAAAGATAGTTTTGCAGGGTAGATCAATCTGGGTTGGAAGTTGTTTTCTTTCAGGATTTGAAACACTTAACTGTAAACTCTTCTTGACTTGATAGTTTGTGTTGATAGGTCTTCTGTGAATCTGATTGGTTTCCCTTTATAGATTATCTGTCTCTTTTCTCTAACAGTTTTTACTATTCTGTTCTTGTGCTGAATTTCTGGGATCTTGATTATTATATGTCTGTATGTAGATTTTCTTTGGTTATGGCTAGCTGGAGTCCTATATGCCTCACTTATCTGCATGCCAGATCTATTTCCCATGTTTGGGAAGTTTCCTGCTATTACTTCTGTAAATATCCTTTTGATTTCATTTGTGTTGACCCCTGCTTCTTCACCAACACCTATCATTCTTCAGTTATGCTTCTTTGCATCATCTTGAAGCTGTTGGGTTGTTATTTCCTGATTCTATGTTATTTTTTAAGAGATCATTCCTTTCACAATCACTAGCTGCAATTCTGTCTTCAAGGTTTGAAAGTCTATCTTCAGTCTCTTGCAAGCAGTTTTGACAGCTTTCTATTGAATTTTTAATTTCCTGCATCTCTCTTTGAATCTGTTTCATGCATTGTAATTCCTTTCTACATTCATTCAAGGTTTCCATCATTTTTCTATGCTCCTCTGTATTGTCTGTCTTCTTTAGACCTGCTGAACAATTCTTTCAGTATGTTTGTGATTTCTTCTTTTACCTGAGACATTATTTCTGATTTGACTGCTTTTACAGTCTCATGAAGTTGTTTCCTTACTTCAGTTGCTATCCTCTCAGAGATTTCAGGTGTGTGACTTCCATTTTCTTCCATGACTGGATCTCCCAGACTTATTCTGTGTGGGCTAGAGGTCTCAGTTTACCTTTTTCTCCTTTGTCTTGACATTCTCCTAGGTTCCTCCCAACAAGCTGGTTGTGGGACCCCAGGCATTTCCCAGGTTGGCTGCCTCTAGGCAGTGTAGGGGGATGAGACAGGCACCTGGGTTCCTCTAATTCCAGATTTACAGAGAGATAGTGGGGCATGGAGCAGGCTTCTCCAGACCTATGCAGCTACACTGTGGCTTTGCTGATGATCAGGGGTGCATGGAGGTGGGGCTTCTTCTTTCAGCCTGTGTGTCTACACTGGGACTCCCACAGTGGTGGCAGACACATAGAAGTGTGTTTGTCTGATTCTGCTAGTGGGTGATGGCTTCCTGAGGGAACCAAGGGCCTCCAGTGGTGGACTAAAAATGTAAAGGGCTTACCTGGCTGTGTGTCCCTGCTTCTGCTGGCTGCCTGCAGGAAGGAGACTTCTGGTGGCAGCTCCCTGAGGGTGAAGGCAGATCTCTTGGTTCGCTTTGCTCATGCTGGCCACCTGCAGGATGTGGCCTTTTGGTGGTGGCACACAGCAGGTGGATCTTCTGATGCCCTTGACCCACACTGGACACGCAGAGGAAAGGGCTTTCTGGTGGTGGTGCCTGGCAGGCAGAGGCAGGTTTCCTGGTTCTCTCGGCCTATGCTGCATGCACAAAGGAAGGGCTTTCCAGTGGTGGCACTCAGCAGGCAAAGGCTGATCTCCTGGTTCTTGCGGCCTGAGCTGGGCTTGCAGAGGAAAGGGCCTTTGGTGGCCCACATACCTCTTTTGAACACACACAGCTGCAGCAGCCCATGCAGTTCTTGAGGTTCTTGGAGTGAAGGACCTTAAGACAATGAGAAAATAAAGCAGAGAGAAAAGGTGGGGTCAGGTGGAGCCCTTTCTTCTGATAGAAGAAAAGGAACAGCTCAATCACTGTAGCACAATAATTTATGAACTCAGAAGGTTGATGGCAATTTCAGTCCTGCTGCCTAGCAACTTATTTGCCTGGCTGGTCAAGGTCCTTGCCTTGTTGGAGCTGGATCAGCTTGTTTAGATGGCTTGTTTTGGGCTCTGTATGTTTTCAGGGATGGCCTTGCTTTAGCCCCACATACATGTGATCAGTCCCCAGCTTCCATGGCTCACTACACGCAGCCAAGTTCAAAGGCATCTGGTGCTCTGATTGCCCGAGCCTAGCTAAGATACATCAGAGTGGAGATGGCTCCATGTGATCTTCAGAGCCAGGCGTTGTGGTGGGAAGCAGCTCTATGAACAAAACAAGGTGCCTTGCATGCTTGGGCCTGCTCCTGTCTTTTGACTCTTGTTTTGAGGAAGACAAGTTTACTGAACAGGCCACATTCCTGACCAGCAAATGTCCATAGGTCAGGAGGCCAGACCAGACAGATGGTCTAATCTGCTCTTGAATAAGTCACTGGGCAGGGCCTGGGTCACAGACTGTAAGCCTGGTTGCTCGCAGAAGTTCTCAGGGAAAAGAGGCTGGGAGCAGGGAAAGCACTTCCCACATGCCTGTTACATTTACTGTAGACTTCTGAAAATGCACCTTCCTGGGCCCAAAGCACATATAAGTTTCTCTTAGGTTCTGATGAACAGTAAAGCTTAACTGCCATTAAGTTTGGATCTTTTTACAACAGTGCTGTAAAAACTTTAGGTACTGTCAGTTATTATTCACAAAGTGAGCATTCAGGTCCCTAAACTGAATGCTCTACACTGAATACTACAGGGACCTCACTGCTCTTTTCTAATGAGTTACAGAGATGCCATAAGATGCCAAAGATACTATATAAGATACCAGAGATGCCAGGCTGAGATCTTGAGAACTGAGAAAGACAGAGTTGTCCATACAACCTAGAGGCACTAGAGGGCACCCTCGCCAACTGTCCTGGCAAGAAAACAGGAGTTCTGTGTGCATGCGTGAGTGTGTGTGTGTGTGTGTGTGTGTGTGTGTGTGTGTTTGTGTGTGGGGAGACAATACACCTGCTCACCAAGACCAGAGTTGAAAGCTGTTACTTAAGATCCATCCTGTATGTGTCCACTCTTCTAGCACTGGGTGGTCCAATGTGTGCAGGAGCTCTTGGGCTTCTTTATGGTCTGGGGACAGCACGTAGGGAAGGATTCACCACTTCCAGCTTCAAGATCCCCTGTGAAAAGGCCTGGGCAGTTCTGAGTGATTTCTGTGCTCTTCCTGCAGGGGCAAGAACGTCACTTAGTGCTGGTGTTAGAGTCCTGGTTCCATTCCCCTGTGTTATCCCTTCGGTGAGTTGCTTGGTGCTGAGGCACTGAGTGGCTCACGCTCTGCCTGACTCTAAGGATACTCCTAGAAAATACTGGAGGAAGGCAGCATGGGGCAGACACTGTTCCTGTCCCTACTGATTCTGTGTGAGAGCAGGCAGATCATTTTGCCCCCTTGAATTTGGGCATCCTCAACCACAAATCCATACCCTTACTGGGGTAGGGTGTTGCCATCTATGAGGTCACCCTTCAGGAAATACCACTTTATTTTTGTGTGGCCAAACAGAATTTGAATTCTTATTCTGATGGGTGGCAGGGATGACCTGAAGTCATTTGAGTGTTCCCCGGTCCTTTGGGCTTCAGGGAGTTTACCCAGGGATAGTCATGGGGAGGACAGGATATCTTGGCCTCCACTGAATCACTGTGCCCACCTACTGGCTGAAAACCAGACAGTATGAGTCATCATGAAGAATCAGAAAGGCCCAGAGGCTTAACAAGATGATCACACTTTCCTCCTGCTCTCACACAGTCTCTGTGGTAGGCACTCCTGAATTGGTGTGGCTGCAGTGATGTCTTGTAAGATTGCTCAGGTACTTGAATCTGCCATGATTCCAGCTTGGAAGCCTCCAGCTCCTCTGTGACTGGAGGAAAACAGCTGATATTCTGTGGGTGTGGCCGAGGGCACACCCATTGACATGTTATTGGACAGCTGGTGGACATGTGACCATATGTAGCTGTAAAAGCTTCTGCGAAATACAATCTTTCCTCTTAGACTATGTGATATCAGTACCAGGACCAAGAGGTGAGTGCACCTGGCAGAAGACTAACTCAGTGCAGGGTATGGGGGTCTCCATTAGTCTCAGAAATGCATCCAGTGTCTCCACAATGTGTCACCTTCCCCTGTCCACAACCTCAGCTTGGAGAAGGGAGCTGGGGGAAGTGAGGGGGAGAATTCAGTTCTTTCCTACCATAGGTATAGTACAGGCTCAATTTTTTCCTATAAATGTATTTTTATTGTGGACTAGATTCTAGCCTGGCCTGCATAGTGAGACTGTCTCAAAACAACTGACTGACTAAATAAATAAACCATATTTGTAAACAACCCATGAATCAAGGAAGAAATCACAAAGAATGTTGGAAGACCTTTTGAGAGCATGAAGACAGTAATGTAGATTCCCCTGAATTTAAGGCAAACAGAGGATTGTTCAGGTGTAAATTTTGTAGTGTAATTACTTGCACTGAAAAAGAGGAAAGTTTTCAAGTTGATAACCTCACTCAGTTGGAATGACACACACTTAGGAATGACAACAACAAAATCAAAGTAAACCCAAAGTGAGGAGAGGAAAGGAATAAAAAGGATTAGAAATAAGTGAAATACAGTGTGGACAGACAGAGAAAAACCAGTGAAACAAAAATTTGATTGAAAGAGCTACAGAATTGACAAACCAATAGCTAAACTAAGAAAAAAAGGGAGAGATTCAAATTCCTAATGTCAGAAGCCAAAGTCAGGACATCACTACTAATCTCACAGAAATGAAACAGATTTAAGAGAATGCCAGGAACACACTGAATACCAGAAAACTGGATAGCCCAAGCAAGGTGAACAGATTCCTAGGAACTGTCCACAGACACTGACATGAGAGGAAATAGAAGCTGAAAAGAGCTTTAAGAGGAGAGGTGATGGAGCTGGACTGCTGAGCCCGTAAAGAAGGAAAGGGCTTCTGCTCTGCTGCCTGGGGCGGCCCCACCTGGTCTCACCACACATGCTCAGAATCATTCCAGGCCAGCACTGTCTTCCTTCTTATTGCACAGTTTCACTAGGGGGCAGAAGCAGAGACTCCTTGTGACTTGCCAAGGCTCTGTGGCAAGGAGCAGGGAGGTGAATTAGAACTGAGGCTTGTGAGACGCAGAGCCTTGCAGTAGTGCAGAGGGGAGGATGTGACAGTGCCTGTAACCATCCTGTCTTCAGGAGCTTAAACCATGGACATGTGTGCTGACCATCCATGGGACCTCTGAGTGAGCCCCAGGCCACCTGGCCAGGAAGGGTTGAGTGCTGGTCATGAGAAATGAGGTCACCCCGTGTGTGAGGCATAACAATATCTGAAAATAAAATTCTGTTACCCATAGGAAACACAGGCAAAGATTTCAAAAAATCTGACTCAGAACTGTGCATGTGACCTCTAAAGGCTCACTGAGAGTGAGTATAAGTGAATTAAACAATGGAACCTATTTATAGGACCCCCTCCTTTTTTAGCCTTTATTTTGCTGAATTTTCAAATATCACACACACACACACACACACACACACACACACAAAATTCAAAGTATAGCGAAGTGTCAAGATAAAAAAGAAAAGAAAGCTGGGCATAGCGGCCCATACCTGAAATCCTTAGCACACTGAGAGGCTGAGGCTGGAGGACTGCAAGTTTTGAGGTTCTTTTTGGTACTGGGGATTGAACTCACAACCTCACAATTACCAGGAAAGTGCTGGAGTCTCTGAGCTACATCCCCAGCCCCTGAGGACTGCAACTTTGAGCAGAGCCTAAACTGGAATGATTCTGAGCATGTGTGGTGAGACCAGGTGGGGCCGCCCCAGGCAGCAGAGCAGAAGCCCTCTCCTTCTTTACGCGCTTAGCAGTCCAGCTCCATCACCTCTCCTCTTAAAGCTAAGTTAAGATCTTCTTGACCAGTGACTGAGTGAAATACTGACTCAGAATAAAACATACAACATAACAAATTTCTGGGAATATAGATTAGTGTGGAGCCCTGGGCTCAATTCTCAGTGTTGAAAAACAAACAAACTTGGCCTTCACCCCCAGGAAGTCTCCCAGAAAGCAGCATCACAGGCTGTCTCTTTGGGACTCGAAACTCTCGGACCCGTAGAGTGGCCTGGGCTGTTTGGATCGAAAGTCTGCGCAGACCTGCATCTCGGCGCGACTCTTTGGGACTGGTAAGCACGCCCTTCATCCGCAGGGAACTGCCTGGAGATCAGCATCTGCGCTGGGGCTGTTTGGGCCCGTAGCCCCGCCCTTCACCCCCAGGAAGTCTCCCAGAAAGCAGCATCTCGGCCTGTCTCTTTGGGACCCGAAACTCTCAGACCCCCAGAGTGGCCCGGGCTGTTTGGTTTGGGAATATTGTGGAGACTGGCACCTTGGCCAGGTCTGTTTGGGACTGGGAACTTTTCAGAAACCAACATTCTGGCCTGACTCTTTGGGACCGGTAGGCCCTTCACTCGCAGGGAACCTCCTGGAGACCTGCCTGGGACAAGGCACGGAGGCCTGGCATGCCTGAGATTCCACAGGCTCCGGGGTGGCCACACCCAGCATTCCCCTTACAACTTAGGGAGCCAGGAGCCCACAGAGGGGAGTTAGGACCCTGTGAGGAAGCCAAGAGCCGGTGGGGGAGCCACTGCCCCTCCAGGAACTGAGGGTGTAACAGGTAATTTGCCACATAAGCAGAGAAAGCTTTGGAACACCGCTCAAAGTAAGGAAATACAGAAAAATGACAAAAGGAAAGACCAAAAGGAAGGCTCAAAGCCCTAGCCCTCCCCAAGAAAGCTTAGAAGCTGTGTACATAGAAGAAAAAAGAAGCCATACACCTGAAATGATATCAAATGAAATAAATATGCAAATAGGGAAAGCTATGGAGAAATTCAAACCGGAAATACTTGCCCAGGTAAAAGAAGAATTGATAAAAACAGTGAAAGAAATAGTGAACGCAACTAGTGAAAACACAGCTAAAAAATAGAGGAACAAAGCAAACAGATAGAATCCCTCAAAGAACAATATAAGAAACAAACAGAATGCATAAAGCAGATTCAAAGAGATATACAGGAAATGAAAATTTCTATTGAAAGCTGTAAAAACCGCCTCAATGAAAGTGAAGACAGCATTTCAGACCTCGAAGATAAGATTGCAGCCAGTGAGCAGGAAAGACAAGATCTTTTAAAAATAACAAAGAATCAGGAAATAACAATTCAACACCTGCAAGATGAGGCAAAGAAAAATAACATAAGATTAATAGGCATAAATGAAAAAGAAGGGGACAGCCCAAATGACATCAAGAGGATATTTACAGAAGTAATAGCTGGAAACTTCCCAAACATGAGAAGAGAAACAGACATCTGGATAAGTGAAGCATATAGAACTCCAAACAGCCATAACCAAAATAAAACTACACCCAGACACATAGTAATCACCATCCCAGAAATCCAACAAAAGAATAGAATACTAAAAACTGTTAGAGAGAAAAGAGAGATCACCTATAAAGGAAAACCTATCAGAATCACAGCAGACTTCTCAACACAAACAATGAAATCAAGAAGAGCATGGAGTGAAGTCTTTCAGATCCTAAAGGAAAACCACTTCCAACCCAGACTGACATACCCTGCAAAACTGTCCTTCAAACTGGATGGAGAAATAAGATACTTCCATGACAAAGAACAGCTGAAGAACTTCATGAACACCAAACCAAACCCACAAAGAATACTGAAAGACATTCTAGATACACACGGGAGAAAACCAC
>PVJX010047342.1:0-11932 GCA_004027295.1 Dolichotis patagonum
TTTGAGCCCCTTGTTTCTTCCATGTGGATCAGTACAGTCATTGTTAGGCATTGAAGGCTTAACAGAAAAGATTTGGCAATAGTAATGTTAGCTTCCAGCTACATGTCAGAAATATACAGTGTTATTGCCTCTTATTTTTAGTGCTTACTTAATGATTGACTGCTTTTGTTTCAGTTTATGATGTCACAAGAAGAGACACCTTTGTTAAGCTGGATAATTGGTTAAATGAATTGGAAACATACTGTACAAGAAATGACATAGTAAATATGCTAGTTGGAAATAAAATTGATAAGGTAAGAAGGCAGACACTTGGAATTTTTGTTCTATATTTTAGTAGCTTGTCTTAATCATCATGTTTTATCTTTTAGGAAAATCGTGAAGTTGATAGAAATGAAGGCCTGAAATTTGCACGAAAACATTCCATGTTATTTATAGGTAAGCATGTTAAGGAATGTCTATCCTTTCATTATTAATAAGGATTTATTTATTTAGAGACAGTCTTGATTATGTAGCCCAGGCTGGCCTCAAACTCACAGCAGTCCTGCCTCAGTCTTCTGAGTGCTGGAGTTACAGGTGTGTGCCACCATGCCCAGCTTAACAGGAATTTTTGAAAAGATTTTTTTCTAAATTTTTGAGGTGTGATTTTTTTGTTTATTTTGGTACCAGAAATCAAACTCAGGAGCTTGAATTTCCCAGGCAGGCACTTGTGCCACTGAGCTATATCCCTGGCTATGAGCTGTGATTGAAAAATGCCGTCCATGTTTAAAAACTGATTCCAGTAAAAGACACATTGCCTTTAATTACCCTTGTGCTACTGCCCCTCACTCCAGGACGCCGGTCCTGTTGTTTTGGCTACTTTCTGAGGCAGATCTAGATGTGCTGTGTCATGTCTTGAGTTGCACGTTTGTGGCTGCCTTGATGTGCTGAATTGGTTCAACGTATTTACTTTTTGGTGGGAGAACCAGAAATGAATGGCGTGCCAGATTCGGGGCCGCTTGGATGAGGACTTGCCGTCGTGTTTTATGAGTCTGCCTCTCCCGAATGGCACCCAGCAACAGCATTTGCTGTGTGTGTGATCCCACCTTGTAAAAGACTTACAGAACAGTGTCAGAAAGTGACAAGAGTTGTAGGATGAGTATGTTCAAAGCAAGCAGGAATAGTTTGAAGCGGATTAATGGCAATGCGTTTTTCACTGTAAAACATCTTAAAATTTAAACACTCACCGTAAATTTTGATCATGCTTTATATTTCTGATGCCTGACATACATGTGTTCAATTGGTAGTTCTCTTGTGCTACAAAATCAGACTATAAAGTGAGATCTTTTTCTTCCTGTGAAAATAGGATCGTATTATGTGGAAGTGTATAGAGCCCAATTAAATGATTCCTCACAGAGTAGGTGACATTTGGTAAAGTTGATATCTGATGCTAAAGCTATGCCAGGTTCAGCACTTCCTGATTGTTCTTGTTGAAAATGCTTCACTTCAGGCCCTGCCCTACACTTTCTGAGTTAGAATCAGCAGATTTGAAAAGAACTTCATGTGATATGTATGCACATGAACTTTGGATGAAGATGGTAGAGTGGGGGTTGGCAGCCCGGATCAGCTCTGGCTTCCTGTTCATTCAAACTCTGTTGTGCCCACTCATTTACATGTTGCTAGTACTTAACACAGAGGCCCTGTGTCCCACAAAGCCTCAAATATTTGTTAGCTGGCCCTTTTTAAAAAAAGTTTGCCAACCCCTTTTCCAGAAAAGTGACCCAGTTATATCAGAATCACTTGGGAGCTTTTAAAAATTACGAGGTCTTGCCTGGGGTGGTGGCGTACTCCTGTAATCCCAGCACGTGGGAGGTGGAGGCAGGAGGATCATTGCAAGTTTGAGACCAGCCTGGGCTACAAAGTGAGCTCAAGGCCAGCCTGAACTGCAGAGAGAGACCCTGTTTAAAAGAGACCAAAAAAAAAAAAAAAAAAATTACGAG
The DNA here is from genome assembly GCA_004027295.1 of Dolichotis patagonum. NCBI lineage: Eukaryota > Metazoa > Chordata > Mammalia > Rodentia > Caviidae > Dolichotis > Dolichotis patagonum. The sequence goes on from PVJX010047342.1 coordinate 1,977, forward strand.
TCTTTAGGCCTTATCATGGATCTGAAACGCAGTTTATTAAAAGCAAGTAGTGCTGTGGAGAAAAGAAAACCTTGTAAGGGGAGAGAGTGTCACTGGACAGGAGCCAAGGATAAAGGTTCTTCAAGGTCGTGCCAATCGGGCAGCCATCAGTCCTGTGAGGGTGCAAAGGAGGCCTTCCCAGGGGGAGGGAGTAGCAAATACCACCACATAAGAGCGAGATTAATGTTTAAGGAATGAGCAGAAAGCTTGTGTACTGGAGCACAGTGGATGTTGGGGAGAAAGAAGGCTGGTGATGGTGGGAGATGAGACTTCAAAGGCGTTCAGAACTAATAGACATGCATAAAGAGGTGGCTTTGTTGGGGTGTGGTGGAGAGCAGTGGTGATGCCATCTGATACCGTTTGAAAATCCATTTGGGAGGAACATGCTGTTGAAAAGTGGGAGCAGGAGACCAGTTCTGTCTTCTCTCCCTTTCCCTCACCTCCCTTTTCTTTCTTTCCTCCCCTCTGCTTTTCCTCTTATTTCTTACTCCCCTTTTCCTCTCTCCCTCTGATGAGATCCTGTCTCAAAATATAAAAAAGGTCTGCGATGTAGCTCAGTGCAGGGGCCCAGTATAGTGCAGTGATTCCCAGTATAGTTACTGCCAAAGAAAGTGCATATCAGCAGCTGAGGTGGAGGAGTAGTGAGAAAGAGGAGTACAGTTACAGTGAAGTCACTTCATTCAGACAGTGAGAAGACAGGAAATGGGGAGTGAGGAAGCTGTGCTCAGGAAGTGGGGTCACCATTGTATTCTTTTATCCAGCTACCTGCAGACAATTGTTTGTATACACAGAATAATCAGGTTAATTATTTAACCTGGAGTGTGAATTTCATTATTTTATTTCATCATTTTAAAATAAAAAAGTATCTGTTTGGGGGGCTCATTTTAAAAGTTAAAGCCTAAAGAAATAACTTCGACATACTGTTTGAGTAGGGATTTGTAGGTTACAATTCTATTCCAAAATGTTTGGCTCGCATGGTGGTACTCTAATTGGTGAAATTTAAATAGCTCAATTTTAAGAGTTGAGAAATTCATTAATACTCACCTTGTGCGAAGAAATTGCTGTTTCAGCTCTCAACATATCATAGGCTGATACTTACGCCATGAAAGTTTCTCGGGAAAACAGTGGAGTATGGTTGAAAAGGAATATTCTATGATCTTTTTCCTTGAATTTCAGAGGCAAGTGCAAAAACCTGTGATGGTGTACAATGTGCCTTTGAGGAACTTGTCGAAAAGATCATTCAGACACCTGGACTGTGGGAAAGTGAGAACCAGAATAAAGGAGTCAAACTGTCGCACGTGGAAGAGAGCCACGGAGGAGGGGCCTGTGGTGGTTACTGTTCTGTGCTATAAACTCGGGGAAGCTCCATCTCTTGCGTATTTGATGAGATAGTGACATCTTTCTGTATATAAACTCTACTGCTATTTAGGGACCTTGCAGTTTGCACATAATTGTTTTGTATCATGGCAGTAAATACTTGCGAGAAATCCCACTCATCGGCTTTCCCAGGTAAAATGTTATGGTAAGCATGCACAGTTTGTAGTCTATAGTTTTTTATGTAACGTAAAATAGGTGTACCTTTATGAGTACATTTGAGTTTATGATTTGCATTTATCATGTAATTTTTTTAAAACACCCATTTATCTAGTACATGTTACTACAAAGTCTGCTTTTGGTCTCTTTTGCTTAAATACACCTATTAATTACTGAATTACTTGGTACGCAGAACTCTTAGAACCGTTGGGAAGTAAAGAGACACCACCAAGCCTGTCAAATTTCCTTTGAGGAATAACAAAGAGCGTGACTTTACCACTTCTCTAGGATGTCTGAGATTCTCTTTTACTGCTAAGCGAAATCTCAGCACAGACTGTAGCTCAGGCCAATTCATAATTCACTTCTTGTTTGTTCAGATGATGCTTCCAAAATAGTATTGGCATATTAAAGAAGTTTGGTATTACTTTTTAACTTATCTCATTGATTAGGTTGGTTGTTCATAGTTTCAGTCCTGTGATAAGTACATTGGGTTCGTGTTCCTTTGCACAGTGTTTTTAGTTACATGGTGTTTGGCAGGATGGTAATAAGGTTTCGCCTCAGTTTGGTTTCAGGACATGATAGTACTGATTAAAACTCCTTTAGTACTTCCCACTTCTAAAACCAACATCTTTCTTCATAAATGTTGGTTGTGTATGTCCAGGTCCCTTCATTGTAATTTGTGTGATGTTTATGAATATCTGTATCTTACGGCTTTCATGACTGGCTAGTTGATATTCAGAAACCTATTTCTGTGTTTTGAGGAGCGGGGAAAAAAACACTAAATGACAGTTTGAGAAAGACATAGTCCTTGCGTGTTCCAAGTGTGGGAAAAGACTGTTGCAATGAAAATGTTGGTAATTTACTGTAACAAGTAATCATTAGTTTCTCAAAACTAATAAATCTTTGCCACAGTATTGTTTTCTAACTTCTTGCTATTGTACATGTGTGTTTTTTCATTCTTATTATTTAATTTACTTTGGTTTCTGCGATTTTAAGTCTGTAAGTAATTGATCCTTCAAAGATGTCACTAATACCCTTCAGTAAGATCCTGATATTAATTTCTTGGCACTTTATTCTCTATGTATAATTGCAAGTGATAAACATTTTTGTAGTCTTTTGCAGTATGTGTGTTTATGATTTTACTTGAGGTTGGTTTATTTACAAAATACACATCTTCACATATAAAAACCTCATATTCTACTGGGTTTACCTTTGCTAGTCTACATGAGATACGAGTAAAGGTTTTATCCATTGTGTATTCTGCAGTGTTACTGAAAGGTAGCTAACATGTGCTATGGTTTGGTCCTGTTGCATTAAGCTTTAGATCTGTGTATTTATGTAGAGTTGTTTTGACAAAACTTTCCCATTACTTTTTGCTCCTTTGGTTATGTAGTAATCTTTATGTACATCGAATTGTTGATTTGGTAGGATTTGGATACATACAGATCACTTGAATATAATTTGAAGAACTTTGGTTTCTATTGCAAACATTTAGTTATTGAATAAATATAGCTTGCTTTCCTGAGCTGCATTTGTGCATGGAAGTACTGTACGGTTTTCCTATTACTCTCATCAGCTGAGAAACATTTAAATGTCATGTCACTCAAATTCTCTTATATGTCTTTCATTTTACTATTCTGTTGAAGTTTAATATTTTGTAGTGGAGGCTTTTGTAACCATTATAGTTGTAATATCTAAAATCAGGTACTACCTACATCCCTGAGTAGTTTTTAATTGTTTTTAGAATTGTTTCAAGTATTCATAAAGAGCCTTTTGTAAGTGGTACAAGTAGAACAATTAGAATATAGTACTTGAGTATCAATGTAGACCTAAACAAATAATTTTTCAACTTAAGAGTAGTGGTTAGCATTATTGAAAGCATCCTTGGTGCTAGGTACCATTTTGTGTACTAAATTACCACATTAAATGTTACAATAACTTAAGGACATTGGAACTCTGTTATGCTTATTTTAATGAAAAGGATGATGAAACAAGTATTTTAGGTAACTTCTCCAAGGTCATGTAACTAATCATTGATTTGAGGTCAAGGCATTTACAGTCCTGAAGGCATACTATACTGTTACTCATTCTTGCCCCCTTTTTTTACTTTTCAAATCTATTTTATTTTAAAGAGAAAAAAATAAAGCAAAATATTAAAACAGTAATTGGGGAGTAACAATGGTATGTATATTGCGCATTGTTATCTTCAGATCAGTTACTCAGTACAGGATGTCTGCATGTAATGATCTGAACAATGCTAGCACAAATTGTTCTCTTTAATGCAGCTAGCACTGGCTGCTTGTTTCATCACAGCAAGATTCCCCAATTTCTTCATCATGCTCTTCTTAGATGTAAGAGTATTTCAGATTTATTGATAGTAGGATAACACCTGTTGATGTAAACCTCCTCTGCAAGTCTTTTGATCTAAATGTTTAGTGGAGTAGGTGGTTCTCTCAGTTGTTCTTAAGAGAGGAATAAAAATCTCTGGCATAGTAAATGGTCCACAGGCGACTTACGGCACCTTACCTCCCTAATTGCTTTTGGATTGAAAACAGTAAAGTCTGAAAACAGTCTGCTTGAAATCTAAATATGGGGGGCATGGCTTTACTTCAAGTATTTTAATGTCATTCGCAAGCTCATACTTTATGGACGTTTTTGGTTGATACTGATTCATTGTAGTTTGCATGTTCAAGAAATACCCATGATTCTCTACCAAGTATGAGAATGGTCCTGTTGCTCACAGAACAGTTGTTAACACTGGTGCTTCAAAAAGCCCCAGTATTTTAAAGAACAGCATATATATATATATATATATATATATATATATAGTACTTTACAAGTGGCCTGGGACAGCTGTCCTGTAGGTATTTGACATTGGAGGTTTTCTCAGTATTCAAGCATTACACTTCTAGTCTTTGTGGTCCGTTTCACCAGTGAAAACATAACTTTTTAGCCACATTTTCAGCTGGATAGTAGGATAACATGTAGTTACTTGAAGGCACTTGATTGGTTCAACCCCAGTTCTGCCCCGAGTACTCAGCTATCAGCTTTACCCTAGGTTTTTTCTAAAGTGTTGAGAGAACAGAATACATAGAATGGGACTAACTCAAAACTTGAAATAAGTAGTATGTCTTTTTTCATTTTAAATGAGAATATCGGTTAGTCAACTTCTGATGTGGGCTTTAAAGTTGTATTTTTGTTGTAAGCTTACTGTTTCACACTTAAGAGTTAGTAATATTTCTGCACATGTCATCAGGTTTGCTTACATGACGTTTAATGAGGCTGTTTAATACACATGTTTTTGAGCAGCAGTGAGTGCCTGCTCTGTCTTGCTTCCTTACCATTTCACATGTATAGAGGTTCTTTCTTTTAACCTGATAAGCAACAAACTGTAGTTTTATTTGTACTTCTTTGATTACCAGTGAAATTGAGCCTTTGTAATGTCTTACTGGGGCGTTTGTATTATTTCACTCCCTGTTCATGTCCGTTATAACTCTTAGCCTCTACCTCCTCCTGTCACCAGGAGCCCACTCCCCTTGTTTCCTTCCCATAGCCCCTCCCACATGCTTGCTACTAAACAGGCCTGTGCTTTGGGTGGCATTGTTCTGCCCACAGCAGTCTGCATGGGCCAGGTCCCCTCTCACAAGGGTAAATGGTCAGGGGAGGGCAGCTCACGCAGAGTGGGCCACTGCGATACGAGCAGGTGTTTGCTGAGGCTTTTTTAGGTGTGGGAAACCACCTTGCACATATGTTTGAAGAGTGATAGTTTTTGCTGAAGGTAATTTTTCTAATAAGAAATCAACCTGAGGTTGTACCGAGCAAGAGGAGGTCTAAATTGGAGAACCCAGTGCAGTCTGGAACCTGTGGATCAAATCAGAACCGAAGCGAGATACGTTTCCGGATCGTCACTTAACGTAAACCGACAAATTCATGCTTTGTTCTAGCGATTTTAACCGGGATTGGAGGGAGGGGACTAAATACACAGCATTTGTGAGTATATGTGTTCTGTTAACATTTTAGTAGGATTACTTCCGTATATTTATGAATCTATAGAACTTTGTGAGTTTCTATACGCTACTTTAAAGACTCCTCAATTTGTAGGGTCTTGTGTTCTGTTGCTTAAATTTCTTTTTCATTCAGTCACTCCTGTCCTCCCTCCTGCCTGAAATGTTAGTCTCACAACCTGGCATGTGTACCCTCTCATAGCCTCTAATCATATGCATATAGGTCCATATGCATATATATTTATTTCATATATAGTTATAATTTTGCTCATATTTTTAAAATTTTATAAAATAATATGTATTTGTCCACATATTGCTTTTGTTTGCCTAATAATAAATTGTGAAACTCCCTCCAAAGACACTTACTATATATATGTAACATTTCTTTCTATAATACATCGTTAATATTCCATGATGTGGGCCTGGGGTTTAGCTTAGCAGGACAAGTGCCTGCCTGGCAAGCATGAGATCATGAGTTCAATCGCTGGTACCAAAAACAAAATCAAAAATTCCATGATATGAGTATACCATAGTTTATTCAGCCATTTCTCTGTAATTGACATTATCTTGTTACTGTTTTTTGTCACTGCAGATAGTACCATAGTAAGTGTTCTTGTATGTGTTAGATCTCTTAAGCTCGTAGAACTGTATCATTGTAACTAGATATCTAAGAGTTGGATCCATGACTTAAAGAAAATGTATTTTTAAATTTTGAGGGGGTGGCCCATGCCTGGGAGACTGAGGCAAGAGGTAGAAGTTATCCTTCTACCCCAAATTTAAGGCCGACCTAAGCTACTTAGTTTAAGCCCAGCCTGAGCTACATGTAAGACCGTCTCAATAATAATAATAATAATAATAATAATAATAATAATAATATTTTTCTAATAGCTTTCCAGAAGTCTGTAACACTTAATTTTCACTTGGAATATCATTTTTCCTATATTTTTCCACAACCTCAAGAGGCTCTCCTATTTTAATTTTTGCTACTTTGCTACTTAATAATTTGTGAAGTGTAACTTTTTTAGTTTCTCAGGTTCATAGTTGATCTGGAGTTACATTTCTTGAAGTGATTATTCATACCCTTTGACAGTTTTTTTTGTGTGTTATCAGTTACGTGAGCTGGTCTCAAACTTGAAGTGATCCTCCTGTCTCAACCTCCACAGTGCTGGGATCACAGGTGTGTTCCACCATACTGGGCTCAGAAAATATTCTTAGAATGGCTCTGCGGGTTTCACTGTCAGACTGTCTCAGAAGCCTGGTAAAGCAAAAGTGTGCCTGCTAGTGTCTTTATGTGTTTTGTGGCTTGTAGGGCAAGTGTTTTTGCATTCTTTGGTGGTGGTTTTGTTTTTATGACAGCTGGGACAACTTAGTGACTTAGACTCTATCTCAAGTTATTTTCATAAAAGGGCCACATCTCATTGTGAAGATCCTGGGCTCAACCCCTGTCTACACCCTCCCAAACAAAACCCTGAAACCCTGAAACATTATTTTGTCCTTGCCCCTTTTTCCTTTTGGTGTATCCTTTTAAAAATATGCTCACACAAAGGGGTTTTATCTAAAATAGGATATGAATACTAATTGTGTGTCACTGATAATCTTTACCCAGTCAATGACTAGTCTTTATTTGAAATGGTGCACACTAAAATTTCTATAACATTTCTTAAAAAAGCAATCGTTTTAGTTCAGTTTTGAAGATGAATGTTCAAACTGGAATCATTTGTGCATTCAGTAAAAAAACTAATAACGGCAACCCTTCATTAGTATACATGGGGTGTCACTTTTGCTCATTCTCTTTTCATCAAAATTTTCCTCACATCGGTCCTATGCCTTTATTAAGGTGTTCACATGTTTTTACACTTTGAATAGAATATGGGCTTTCTCACCTCAGAACCAGTGAAGTTCTCACTGATGAAAGCTGATGACTTTGCTAGGTCTTTTTAACCACCTCACCAATTTCTTTAATTTTTTATTTTGGCTTAAAGTAAGGTATCTTCTAGGTGAAATAGAAAAATATAACGTTTTTGAGTATATTTATATAAAAGAAATTGTAGGCCCTTGTTTAACCCACTGTCCTTTTGAGTCTGTTCTCTGACCAGCATTTGGAGGACCCTCCTGGGTACCAGCACACCGAGGCCTGCAACTTGTAGGCCAGCAGGACCACAGACCTCAGCCCTCCTTGAGGACAGCTCTTGTTGGGTTTTCAGAGGCCACACTCTCCCTACCGTCCAGTATTTTCTGGCTTTCTTATGTGAGAGTGAAATTGACCTGTGTTTCTGTTCTATCTTTATGACTAGATTCATCGAGTTGTGATGGTGTCTCTGTGCTAGAATATAGCTTACAAATGGACAGCTGTCTCTTGCACATTCTAGAAGTCAGTAGAGCATAATGGTTTAAGTGTGGCTTTTTAGAATCAGACTGGGATCATACTCCAGGCCCATTTACTGTTTTATCATTCAGGACCAGTAGCTTAATCTTATCACATTTGGGCTTCAGTTTCTTCATAGGGAAGACACGACGGTAATAGTCTCATTAACATCGTAGGGTGGCTGTATTAAATGTGTTAGGGAAAGACAGTGCCTAAGATAAGCATTAGCTCATTAGCGTATTTTGGCTATTCATCTTAGCTCTTCTAGTCTCAAGTCTATTTCTAAAATTCACTCGGGAGAAACAGTATTTTTTTTTTTTACTGGGTTCAAAATTTTTCTGCGTTACGATCACACATACTGTTTAGAATTACTTTTTTGAGGGTATTCTGTTTCTTTTGCAAGCAATTCATGCATTTTGAAAATGTTAGAAGGGTCTTTTTTGGCCTTGCTAGGTACCACATCTAGAAAAGTGAGCTGGAAATAATGATGCGTGGGTGAATGCAAATGACGTGTATGTGGCGAACACTGCAGCCCTCCTTGAGGACAGCTCTTGTTGGGTTTTCAGAGGCCACTGCCTCTGTTGGGTTTTCAGAGGCCACTGCAGTGTTCCTGCCCGTGCAAAGGCCTGGTGCAGCGCAGGATCCCACGTGTCAGCACACTGAAGTCCACACGTGGAACAGAACAGCATAGGCTCCTGATCACAAGACTTCTGTCCTTTGTGGATTCATGGTCTTTTGTCCGTATTTTCTTCATTAGGAATCTGAAGCTAGTTAAATATTCCCAGTGTTATACTACTTTATAACACAACAACCAAAGTTCTGTGAACCAGCACTGGTAAGTCCTATACCAGGGAGAGACTGTAACCATGTATGTCTATAAATGTAGCTGTTCACAGTCTTGCATGGTTCACTTTTAACAGTAACATGTTTCAGTCATGAGTAAATCTTTGCAAGTGTTTTCAGAACTATACCAATTCTCTAAAAATATGTAAAACTTTGCTTATATTCCCCTTGTCCTTCCTTACTACCTATAGTTACTGTCTGTGTCCTTAATTATGAATTCACTATGGATGTGCAGTCATATGTTCACAGTAATTGAATAAATTCTCTTTTCTTGATGTAGCACTTCATATTAGTTTTTAATTACAGGGTTCTCATACAATCTTTTGAATTATTAATATTGAAGTGTAGTATGGTTCAAAAATCAGTACATACGGAAAGCTATGTCTGAGAAGTCATGTTCCCACCTTTCTCTGATCTCCCCAAGTGGAATCATTAGCACTCACTTCTAATTCTTCCTGTGTCGTCTTTTTTTTTTCTTTTTCAAAAGTACATCCTCCATCTTTCACAAGAGGTATCTGTGTACACTTAATGTAACCCGAAAAGTCACTTCATAAAATTACTTTATAGAGTTTTCTTTACTGTGATTGTAAAATGGTACTGCACAACAAATTATGAATTAGTTTACTCTCCCAGCTGTGAATGTTTCCATTACTTTCAATTATAAATAAAATTACTGTGAGTAATCGTGTGTATGGTTGTGTATCTGTGTAGGGTAAGTTCTTAAGCCTTTTAAAAAGTCTTTGTTACATTTTACCTAAGATACAACCATTTTAAGACATTGGATGGATATCTGGAAGCAGTTAAGACACAGACCATGCCTGTTATCAAACAGTTGTGTTTGGCCCCCAGTTTTCCTCCCACTTTGCCTATGCCTGATGACCCCGAGCAGGTTGGCTTTGCCCACTGTTGGCAGCCTCTACCTATGTAATCTGCACGTCCTTTTTTCTCTCTTACTAATCTCTGCTTTGTGTAAGTCTGTAGAAATAGCTCAGTATGATTTTCTTCACTGACTTTGCTACCACAATTTGTTCTTCAGTCCCTTTAATAACATTTAACATTCTTGGGAGACTGTAAGAACCAACTTGTAATTGGGTGTACCCTTCTAAAGTCAAAATAGTTCATTTTTAAAAATTATTTCACTTTTGTGTAGACAGCTCATTTCCTGTTATGAT
>PVJX010047343.1:0-11917 GCA_004027295.1 Dolichotis patagonum
CTCAAAAATCAATAGCATTCCTGTACACAAACAAGAGAGAGAAATTATGGAAATATCTGAGAGAGAAATTATGGAAATATCACCCTTCACAATAACATCTAAAAAATGAAATACTTAGGAATCAACCTAACTAAAAATGTAAAAGACCCATATACTGAAAATTATACTATACTAAAAAAGGAGATTGAAGAGGATATTAGAAAATGGAAAGATTGCCCATGCTCTTGGCTAGGAAGAACCAACATGGTGAAAATGAGCATACTCCCCAAAGTGTTATACAGATTTAAAACAATCCATATCAAAATACCATTGACATACCTCACAGATTTAGAGAAAACACTCTTAAAATTCATTTGGAACCAGAAGAAACCTAGAATAGCAAAGGCAATTCTGGGCAATAAAGGCAAGGCAGGAGGCATCTCAATTCTTGACTTGAAACTGTACTACAAAACCACAGTGATAATAACAGCATGGTACTGGTGAAGAAATAGACCTGAGGATCAATGGAACAGATTAGAAGATGCAAATATAGGTACAAAAGAAAGCCACCTGATATTAGACAAATGGTTTAAACATGTTCACTGGAGGAAGGATAGCCTCTTTAATAAATGGTGTTGGAAAAATTGACTCTCCACATGCAGAAGACTGAAACTAGATCCATGCCTATCACCATGCACAAAATTAAAGTCTAAATTGTTCAAAGACCTAAACATTAAAACAGAAACACTAAATCTACTAGAAGATAAGGTAGATAGAAATCTTGGACACATAGGGGTAGGCAGAGATTTCATGAACAAAACACAAACTGCACTGGAAACACTTCAGAGAATCAACAACTGGGATCTCATATTATTGAAACGTTTCTGCACTTCAAAAGAAATCATCATCAGAGTGAAAACAAAACCCACAGAATGGGAAAGAATTTTAGTCAGTCACCCCTCAGAAAAAGGACTTATATCAAGAACATATAAAGAATTGAAAAACATCAACCCCTCCAAATTCAAAGACCATCTCCAGAAATGAGCAGCTGAGATGAACACACAGTTCTCAGATGAAGATATACAAATGGCAAACAAATACACGAAGAAATGTTCCCCATCACTGGTCATTTGAGAAACACAAATTAAAACGACATTGAGATATCATCTCACACCAGAAAGAATAGCTGCCATCAAGAAATCAACTGGTAACAAATGTTGGCGAGGCTGCGGGGGGAAAAGGAACACTGCTTCACTGTTGGTGAGAGTGTAGACTGGTGCAACCACTAGGAAATCAATATGGAGAATTCTCAGAAGACTACAAGTGGAAGCTCCATTCAACCCAGCTATTCCCCTCCTGGGTATTTTCCCAGAGAAACTGAAAAATTCATATCACATTGATATATGTACACCTATGTTTATAGCAGCCCAATTTGTAATAGCTAAGTCTTGGAAACAACCAAGATGCCCATCAACTGCAGAGTGGATGAAAAAGATATGGTATTTTTACACAATGGAATATCACTCAGCTATAAAAAAGGATGATCTGGAGGCCTTCATAGGGAAATGGAGACAACTAGAGACCATCCTCATTAGTGAAATAAATAAGAATCATATTTATAAATATCACATTGCTTCTCTAGTGTAAAATGTAATAAGAACTGTAGGAGTAATAAAACCCAAAATGCGTAATTGCTACTATAAAAAAGAGAGGAAAAGAAAGTGCTCTAAAGGATATAATTGCATGTAAGTTTAAGTGTGTAAGATAGATGACTATATTACTGTTTTTGTTATATTGTTCAGCAGAACAGTTAAGAGTCTTATTGTTTGAATGTCTACTTTGTCTGGTTGGGGGTTTTTTTCCCCCTCTTTAAATAAAATTGTAAAAAAAGATTTTATGCTCCTGGAAATAATTGGCAATGTCTCGGCACATTTTTCATTGCCAAAACCAGGAAGAACTACTGGCATCTATGGTGTGGAGGCTTAGCATGTTGTTAAAAGTGTTGCACAGAAATAAAACTATAGAGTACACAGATCAAAATTTAACTGCTAACGTTGTGAATTCATTGCACAACTGAAAATTCTTTTCTCTGCACTTAAAAGTGCAGTAATGATGGTATAAAGTTTAATACATATTCACTGCTTTTTCTCTTTCTTCTGTCTTTTATACTAATATAATCAGATGACAAATGCCTCTGTTTTCCAAATTAGATTCTCAATCTTACAGATTGTCACTCTAAACCCTGTAGCAGAAGATCAGCATTTCTGCTTCAACTCTTGTTCCTCCTACAGAAGGTTGGTACTAACTAATATTTCCAAAGCCTACATTAAAAAATTTTTTTAAAAAATAACACGATGGTCCTCTCTTCTCCCAAACTCTTGAATGATTTCCTTTTGGATTTCCAATTAAGACCCTCACAAAGCATGAATTTCCATATGCCACAAGATTTGGAAAATGCCTAAGCTTGGTTCTCATTGTCACAACGTCCCTCTTTTGACTATTTTCAAGATACTCCCACCTTCGTTCTCCAGTGTTTATGATAAATTTATTCCCATCTCAGGACTTGCATTTCTTCTCATTATAAGGTTCTTTTATCTAAGTTTGACAGAGCAGTTTTTTTCATTTTTTTGGATCCAAGGAATTTTTCTTCAAGAGATCTTACCCTTGACCAGCAATTTATTTTCTCACAGTACTCATCAGTTTCTGAAGTTATCCTGTGTTGAGGAACACAAATTGTAATTCGATAGAGGCAAATCCTGGGTCAGATGTTACAATGTTTTCTGCATATTACACATTTCACAATTTTATAAGGCAAATTTACTGACTAGTGAGACTGTCAATTGGGAAATCTTCCAGAATTATCCATTTTAGATATTTTGATTTAATTTTTCTTTCTCTATTCAGACACAAGCCTGCTAAATTATGTTTTGTGAAAGATAAAGTGGCCATTTTCAATCAGATCACTCATTCATATCAATTTAGGCTCTCAATAAGTACATTCTATTTCTTATAATAGAAATTTGGCTTCCATTTACATAATTAAATCATTTTGTATCACTCTCAGAAGACCTCAGGAGGATTACTTATAATATTAATACTCAGTTATTTTTTTATGTGTTTAACAATGTTTGCCATATTCTACCACATGCAGGTTCTGCTATGTTAGATCTATCAAATAAGAGCATCATGATTATTTGCAAAATATAAAGTTTTTAAGTCTCCACAAAAAATAATACAGACAAGTCAAGGTTCAGAGTGAATTTTTTGGAAGGCTATAATCAAATTTGATTACCTCCCAATAAGTATTAATTAAATAATGTAAAATAATTTTTTCTAATTTTCTAAAATTAGTGGAAAGTTGTTCCTGAATATTTTAAATTTGGTTTTAAATTTGGTCTCTGATGTCTTGTAGCTGCCATTGTTTTGCATTCAGACACTGAGTCCACTTTTCTTTGTAATCTCTGTAGCTAGGACAGTGCTGGACATAGAACAGATGCAAAAGACTTACAGTTTGAATGGAACAATGTGGTAATCATTGTCATTTTCCTTCCTGAAAATCATTTGGCTATTTGATTTGACTGTTGACCAAATTATTTGAATGATTATGAAATCTCATACTAAAAACTGATTCCACATTACATCCTCATATTGTTACCAGTATTTGAAGCCACACAATCTATCATCATATTTCCCCTCAGATATGGATCCTAGGCAACAATTTCCTCTAGAGGACTCCTGTGATTTCCCAGTGATTTGCTTTTGTGGAAATATGAATGCTTGTTATACAGGAATAACTCACATTCACATCTTTTATCAGTTTTACTGACATTGAAATGTGTACACAGGAAGGTATATTGTTATTAATATTAAAATAGTGTGAAGCTAAACATAATTTTTTGCATTAATGAAGATTTTATATGTGATTATGCTACTGTCAAATTAATATTGCAGAAATGTAAATATCAGTTACTAAGAAATCATGAACTTGACTAGATGGCCATATCAGCATTTTAATAACAGATAAAAATAATTTTAATAAAATGTAATTATTTTTTAAAAATTAATTTATAGGTACATTTTAGATATGCATAATGATAGCATTCATCACAGTGAATTTGTACTTTCACATAACATGTTATGCTTCTTCTGTTTGCTGCAATCCCTGTTCTCCCTTCTACTCCTCTTCTCTTTATTTACAAAAGCTTGTTTTCATTTTTTCTTTTTTCAATGTTTTTCTTTTCCCTTCCTTCCTTTCACCTCCCACCTGTTCCCCTTCCTATGTGAACATTTTCATCCCACTTCCTGATCTCTATTATATATATATACTTTTTGAGACAGAGTGTTGCTATTCAGTTCAGACTAGCATTGAGCTCAGTTTGTAGCCCAAGCTGGTCTCGAACTCACAACGATCCTCCTACCTCAGCCTCCAGGAGTGCACCACCATGCCCAGCTCTCTATTATATGTTTTGCTCCTTAATTATCCTTTCAGTTTCTCACACCAGTGAAATAATGTGGTATTTATGTGTCTGATTTATTTTACCTAAGAGTATGGTCTCAAGGCGCATCCATTTACCTAGAAATGTCTCAAGTTTATCTTTCTTTATAGCAGAGCAGGACTCTTGTATAAAAGACCCACATCTTCTTTATTCATTAGTTGGTGGGTATTTGGGCTGTTTCCAAGATTCAGCTATTACAAACCATGGTGCTGTAAACATCCATTGCTATATATTGCTATGGTATTATGTTTTTCATTATTTCAGGAGGTACCAAGAAGGGGAAGATTTGGGTTAAATGGAACTTCCAGTTTTAGTTTTTTGAGGAATCTCCACATTGATTTCCACAGTGGTTGCACCAGTCTGCATTCCCACCAACAATGGAGAAGGGTTCCTTTTCCCCACAGCCCTAACAGCATTTCTTAGTGGTTGATTTCTTGATAACAGCCATTCTTTCTGGAGTGAAATGAAATCTCAGTGTTGTTTCATTTTGAATCTCTCAAATGACCATTGATACTAAACATTTTTTTCATATATTTATTTGCTATTTCTACTTCTGCATTTGAGAAGTATCTATTCGTTTTGGATGCCCATTTTTGAACTGAGTCTTTACATTTGCAGAGGGAGATCTAACTTTTTAAAAAATTCTTTATATATACTAGATACTAGTCCTTTGTCTGAAGAATAGCTGGCAAAATTTTTTTCCCATTCTATGGGTATTCTCTTTATCCTGTTGGTGGTTTTTGATGAGCAAAAGCTTTTTAATAAAATGAGACCTCAGTTGTCAATTCATTGTGATATTTCACAAAGATTAGGGGGATTTGTTCATAAAGACTGCCTGTATTGGTGTCTTCAATGGTTCCTCCTGTTTTCTTATTTAGTGTTTCTTTTAAAATATTTAGATCTTTGATCCATTTCAAGTTTAGTGCATGTTGTGATATATGGGTCTGGTTTTAATTGTTAGCACGTGGAAAGCCAGTTTTTCCAGCACCATTTTTCTAGTGCAGGTGTTGGCCTGCTTGGCAGTGATAAATTAACTGTGTTTGGGGTTGTTTCCGCATCTTGTAATGCATTTAGTTGACCCTCAGGTGTGTGTTTTTGCCAGTATCATGCTGTTTTTCCCATAGAGTCTTTGTAGTATAATTTCAAGTCAGGGATTGTCATGCTCTCTGCCTTGTCTCTCTTGTCTCTTGCTTATAATATTCTAGGTCTCTTCTGGTTCCAAACAAATTTTAGGATTGATTTCTCTAATTTTGTAAGATATTTTACTTGTATTTTGATTAGGATTTAAATAAATTTGTATAAGAATTTTGGAAGTATGGCCACTTTTCTCTCATTGCTGGGACAAAATACCTGACACCCAAAATTAAGGAGGGACGTTTTATTTAGCTTTCAGTTTGCGTAGGTTTCAGTCCATAGTCAGCTGGCCTCAAGGCACGATGGCATGGCACTGGAGCAACACTTCAAAGTGGCAGAAGACAGCAAAAGCAGCAAGAGCAAAAGGGGAAACATCAAGTCTCCTTTCCTCCCTTATATTATGTGCAGGCAGAGAGCCTCCTCATCCTCCTTAAGCACAGGCTCAGGCCCCTTACAAAGTAAAGACTCTGGCCCCCTGCTGGGTCACTTAGTAAACATTTAAATTTGTCAAGTTGACACAATGTATCAATCATAACAGGCAGTGTGACCACTTTCATTATTTGATTCTTTGTACCCAACAACAAGAGATAACTTTCTATTTTCTTTTTGTTGTTGTTGTTGGTTTTGGGTTTTTTGTTTTTTTTGTTTTGTTTTGTTTTTGTTTTGTACTGGGGATTGAACTCAAGACTTTGCGTTTGCCAAGCAGGCACTTACACCACTGAGCTAAACCTCCGGGCCATCTTTCCATTTTCTGATACCCCCTTTGATCCTCTTTTTCAGTAGTAAAGGTACAGCTTATTATAGTTTAAAATGTAAACATGTTTTACTTCCTTCTTTGTTTTAATCCCAAAGTATTTCGTTTTTTTGGATACTATTGTAAATGGCATAGTTTCCCTTGTTTCTCTCTCAGTGAGGTTGTTATTTGTGTACAGGAATGCTATTGATTTTTGAGTGCTGATTTTGTATCCAGTTACACTAATGAATTTGCTCATTAAATCTAGAAATCTTTTTGTAGTTTTTGGGATTGCCTATGTAGAGAATCATGTCATCTGCAAATCATGATGTTTTAATTTCTCCCTTCCCTATCTGTACTCCTTTTATTTCTTTGTGTTGTGTATTTGCTCTGGTTAATGTTTCCAGTACTAGAAGAAATTGGGGTGGTGATAGTAGCCATCCTTGTCTTCTTCCTAAGTTTAGAGAGAAAACTTTCAGTTGTTAATCATTTAGTAAGATTATGGTTTGTTCGTCACAGATGACTTTTATCTGATTGAGATAAAGACCATCTATTCCAGTTTTCTGTAAATTTTTTTTCCTATCACGAATGAGTGTCAGACTTCATCAAATGTTTGAAAAATATATATACTTAACACATTTTAAACACTGAAATAAGATTTAGATTCTCAATTAAAACAATGTGGAAAATCAATCAGCCAAACTGAAAGACAAAAACATAAATTAAAATAGAAGCTTTCAAAATTCCAAGCCCACAAAACATATTTTTTATTTCTCCCAATAAAAAGGCATATTTAAATGATAATAATATAGAATTATTAATAAGACTATAACCATTTATTTCAGAAACCCAAAATATAAATAATGATAAAAATGAAAGATAAATAATAGGAAGTAGGGAAATAGTTCCCAAGTTGTCAACAGAACAAGAAATGAAGGGAAGTGGTAGGGAAAGGAAGATGAGAGATTAAAGGAAAATGAATTGAGAAAACAGCAAAGGAGCATTTGCAGTTGCAAATGGGAAGAGGATGAGAGCTGGAAGGAGCAAGAAGGGATGGGAAGTGTATGGGCTGAAGAAAAAATTAAGATGTGTTAGGTATGTGTACAAGCCCTCCATGATAAATGTAATTATTTTGTGCTGAGATCGTCTACTAATAAGAAATAAAAAAGATTATATTTATATATATATATATATATATATATATATATATATATACATACCAGTTTAAATATCAATGAGATTACTAGTGTAATCCAGAAATTTGCTTATGATTCACTTTAATAGTACTACCAGCAAGTCCTGATGATTCTGCTTTCAGGAAATGCTTGCTTTTCATTAGTTTCTGTCTTAAATCTACAACCGAGCCATCACTGCCTCTCAGCTCAGCGTGGCGGAGCCTCCGCATTGGCTTGTCTGCTTCAGTCCCGGCCCACTCTTCTCTACTGGACTCAGCCATGCTGTAACAGAGTAGACAATCACACCACTCCCATGATCAACACATCCCAGCGGCTTCCTGCTTTATTTAATGCAAAATCCAGATCTTAGTTCATACAGCCTACACCTGGCCACTTAATCCAATCTCCAACAGTCTCTATTTATTTTGTCTTTACTCCAAACCCTTACTGTGCTCAGTTTCTTGTATTCTTCCCATAGGAGGCTCCTTCAACCCTAAGCTTTGCTCCTGACCCCACTGGTAACTACTTCAAATGTGCACATGACAACCTACTACCATTTGGAATAACTGAATGAGTACTGCATTTTAATTTAAAAACTTTAGACAAATTAAAGACTATTAATAATGAAAGTATGTAATGCATAGATTTAGATGAGTCCACTTCTGATTTCATACTTAGTCACCATTGAACAAAGAGTTCCTTTAACCCTTCTGAGTCTATTTCTTTATTTATAGAATTTCAATAATAATTTCTGCTTCACAGATATAATGTATTAAGGACATCTCATTGAAGGGTTAATATGTGGTAAGCCCTTAATTAGTGACAGCTAGTAATATAAAAAGTAAGAAAAGAATGAATGCAATGATATATAAAATATGCATATATATTTGTATCATTAATTACATTAAAATATGCTGTTTTAGTTTTAATTACCAGCTTATACTCTTTTGAAGATTTATAACTGTAAGATTTCTTTTTTATCTCATTCTATTCCCTGTTCATTTACAATTTTAATCTGTTATTGTCCTATATGCAAATGGAGGTAGCAGTGTAAGTTTTTATTTCTGCTAAATCTGCAGCCCTTCTTACCACACACTTTTGTAAATGTATATGTTAACTTACTACATGCTTCATGCATGTTGACATTATTTGCATTTCTAGATACACAGGGTGTCAAACTACATTTAGGGTAACTTTGTTGAAACATACCCCAGTCCCTGGTTTCCTAAGACTGTCTATCTAGGGACTAAACAGAGGCTTCCCAAGGCAAAACTAAGAGATTCAGAACACAAATCTTCTCTCAGGCATGACATGCATGGTCACCTGAGCCAGGTATAGCCACCTAAATGTCCAGGTGATTGTTTCTAAATGTGATATCTGGACACCTTTCCTTTCTTTATAATCAGGATTTCTGAACATGACTCTTAAAGTGACAAAGAAATCTAACAATTGTCCACTGGAAAATTTTTTTATTTTACTGTATATCTTTTCTTTCAATGCATACTGTAGGAAAGCTTTATCCTCAGCTTGTTTTTATTTTCCAATTTAAATGTACAGCACTCTGTATTTTCACCAAAAACACAAAGATTGTGTGTTGTTGCATCAGAGTAAGTTTAAAAAGTTTAATTTTGAAAATATGACCCATGGGGCTGAGGATGTAGCTCAGCGGCACAACGCCTGTCTGGCAAGCACAAGTCCTGAGTTTGAGTCCCAGTACCAAAAAAAAAAAGGTTTTTCAAAATATGACCCAACTTACTTACTTTTTAGACTATATTTTGAGTAGTTCATGTCTTCTGTACCCTTGTGACCTTTTAAAATTAATATCATATCTTACCCTGAGACTGATTATCTCAGAAGAGGAGAAAATATAAAATTCAAAAATAAAAATTTGGTGATTAATAAATAAAATAGGCCTCAAAAACAATACCAGGTAAATTTAATACAATACTAGGTAAATTTAAGAGTTTAATAATTATTCTTTTCTTGGGAGAAATAGTTCCAAGCCTTTAAGTGCTAGGGCATGAAGAAATGAGAACAGCCATTTAAAACAATACGTGATGATGTGAAAATAAGTGCTTTTGTAGCGAAGATGCAGCTCAGCGGAAAGAGGCGTGGAGATCAGGAGAGCAAGGGTCCGTGCTTCATTCCCCTCCTTTGGAAAAAGCCCTGTGGGCAGAGCTGAGAAAGAAAGTTTCTTATAGGTTTTAAGGCTGGAGGGCAAACCTACATGTGGCCGGAACTCTGGTCCAATTTCTTTAGTGAAGCATGCAGTGCGATGGGAAGCAATGGATAAGCCGGCAGGAGGCTGTTTAATCAGTTTTCCTCTGCTGTAGTAAACTGAGATAAACAATGTATAAGCCAGAAAAACTCATTCTGCTTCAAGATTTCAGAGGTTTCAGGCCATGGTTGTCTAGATCCACTGTTTTGGGACCTGTGGCAAAACCTTATTCCAGGGAGAGAACAGGCTGGTCTCACTGCAGCTGAAAAGCAGAGAGATGTGAGCGATCATGTCCCAGTGTCCCTGCAAGGCCCTGCCTCAGTGACCTCACCGCCGCAGCTGGTCCATGGCTCCTTCTTGGCGGTTCCACCACTTCTCAAGAGTGGCACAGCCTCATGACTAATTCTTTAGCATAGGGGCTTTGGGGAGTCATTTAAGATTCAAATTGTAACGGGGCCTAGATGTGACCCAACAGAGGGGCTTATGCCAGTCTTCAGTGTTTTCTGGGTCCTCAGAAAATAAAAAGAGGATCTAGGAAATTACCCATGACTCCAGAAGGGCCTTGGGCGTGATACTAACCGGCCTAAATGTCTTTACGGACAGGTTCTGTGGGGATGAGACCGCCCTGCCAAGCACACTGCACTGCAGTGATTCTGAATGTGGTCCCCGGACCAGAAGGGCCAGCATAAACTCCACATCTGAGAAGAGGAGATGCACAAACTCCGAGCCGGACTCCCTGACACAGAAACTCGGGGCTCCACACTTCATGCTCTGATCAGCCTTTCAGGAGCTTTGATGCAAATTCTTATTTGGGGAGAAGATTCCAGGCTCCACGGACCAGGGGTCCCAGGCCCTCTGTGCAGCAGCGGGAAGACAGAAGAGGGAGGAGAATCATAGCACTTCAAACCGGGTGAGCAAAACCCTAAGTACACTGGAAAATACACAAATAAATGTGATAAAATCAGACTATGATTTTTCTTTTTTTTTTATAATTTTATTTAAAGAGGAAAAAATAAAACAGAATAAAGGGTAGCAACCATACAGTATTCCAAGGAAAAAAGGAAAAGTACAACAATAAAACCTAAGAAATTATTACTTGACTAATTACATACTGACTTCTTGGAAATAGTTGTTTAAATTACAAAGTTAAAGCATGTAGACATTCAAACAGTGAGACTGTTAACAGTTCTGCTCCACAATCTGACAAAAACAACAATATGGTCATCCATCTTACCCACTCAAATATACATGCACTTATATCAATAGGTTAAAATTAAACACAACAAAACAGAGCAAAGTGGATCACAAGAAAGCAATGTAAGACATAAATTTCAAGGCTAGACAATTGGAGATATTCACTCTCTATCATATTGACTTTTGTTTTCTTCCAAATAGTTGTCCATATTGTCACATATAGGGAATTCACATGAAACAACCTAGTATGGAATTGATCTGAGCAGGACGAGGATGGCATTACAGGTCTTCAAGACCAGACATCATGAATGGCTGTCATAATGTCTCACATTCTGCTCAAAACAGCTGTCCATACCTTCATGTGTGTTGAACTTAGACAAGGCAAAGCAAGCTAAGATCACTTTGAACAAAAAGTGATAGTTTTGCTGGACTTCACATCACGATATTATGGAATCAGCACTGGGTATTGTAGTGTCTCTTTTTTTTTTCAAAGTAGTTGTTTATTTCAACATGTGTTATATAGTTGGTTTGTGTAAACTGTTTATAAGCTCTACACATGCGTGAGTCTCTACATGTATATCTATCATTTCTGTATTAGCAGGAAAAACAAAACAAAGCAAGATAAAACAATTCCTAGAACAGCATGAGGGAGAAAAGTCACATAAAACCGCAATACAAGGTGATCTACAATGGTTGCCATGGTGTCTCAGCAGTATATAACAACATTAATAAAAACAAAGCATTAAAGACATTATGAGACGTCAAAAGCAAGTAGTAATCAAACCAGAATGGGTATCTTAGTGAATCTTGTCATCTTCAGTGTAGTTGCCTATACTCTTAGACTTGATGCTATCCATCACAACAGATTTAAATAAAATCAGTCAATACAAAGTAGCAATCTAACAAACCAGATTCAAATAAGATCAGCCATAAAAAGACAGTATAAGTTATAAAGGGATTCAGATTAAGTTGATAGGAAAATTAGGGG
>PVJX010047344.1:0-11898 GCA_004027295.1 Dolichotis patagonum
GACGCAGGCGCATGCGCCGTGTGGTGCTGGAGGCCCGCACTCCAGGCTCCGCACGGTGGTGGCACCTGCTCCTCTGACCCTCTAGCAGAGAACCTCCCTCTCCTCTGTAAGCCGCTGGTGTTTCCCGCGAGCCTTGGATTCCTTGGCTTACAGACGCTCAGTCCAGTCTGTGCCTCGCTCATCTCTCTTGGGCTCTGTCTCTTCACACAGAGTGCGGGCCTGTGTGTCTCTCTCCTCTTCTTACAAGCGCCTTAATGATATCCGGTTAGGGCCACTCTAAGAACTCAGCTTGATTATATTCTGCAAAACATGCATTTTCAAATCAGGTCATACTCGCAGATCCTTGGGGTTAGAAGTTCACCATATCCTTTGGGGGGCACACGATTCAACGTGTAGCATCTTGTTAAATTATGCTGACTTATTTTAAAACATTGAGCCAGCCTTGTACTCTTGGCATGACCTCCTTCAGTCATATACATCACTCTTTTACACACTGGGTAATGTTGCTTGCTTGTATCTCGTGGAGGTTACTTGTGTATGTGTGCATGAAGGATGCTGGTCTGTAATTTGCATTTTATTTTTTCAGAAGACACTATTGCAGATAGCAAGAGGTATTTAGTAAGAGGCATTTCCATGGAAACAAAAGATGAGCCAAGGTTTTGAAAACAGACTGAAGCAGACTATAAATCCAGCTTCTGAATCTGAGGGAGAACCAGTTGAGAGTTCTGGAAGTCCAGCCGAACGTCATTTGTCTGTCTGTTTTTTAGACGTGTGTGTGCTCTGACTGCCTCTGGCAATGTCTGGTGTACATGGTTGAACGTTCTGAGGGTTTGTACAGCAGTAGGTACGGACGTTGTCCATACATGACTGGTCGTGATTTCTCTGAAGTTGATCTTGTCATTCAGCTTCAACTTCCAGGGATCTGGGTGGGGGCACTTTTAGTTTTTAGTTATACTAAGTCAGAAGGGCAGGAGAAAAAAATGTTAGTCTGGAAAAGCAGAATTCAGGATTTGGTCCAGATTACAGTTAGATAACAAAAGTTCAAAGACAAATGATCACTCTAGAATATAATACTGGGTATGCTATAATTTTCTACCCCAAAATTCTTTTTTTGTCATTAAAATCATCTCCATTTCTAACTATAGTAAGATTAATCTGTTTGTAAAATGTGTCCGGTCTCGTAAACTTGGCTTGACTGTTTACATAAGCACAGAAATAATAGAGATTGACCATGTAGTTCTTTTGGAATTTGCTTTGCTGGGAATTTTAATAAGGAGACTCGGGTTGAAGTTTTAAAAGTGCCTCATGGCCAGGAATCCAAGCCAAGGACTCTATACCAGACTGCACCTGGAATATCCACAGACAGTGAATTCCTCTCTTCTTGAGGTTTCCAGGCATGAGCTTCCTTACTCATCCGTAAGGCAGGAAACCCTAAAGCAGGCACAATGCCTGTCTTCCCGAGACGATTACCTTCCACAGAGCTGACCTTAGCCCACCATGACCACTGCTTTGAATCCAATTCTCTGCGTGTTAGTCTCAATATGAGATGCCAATCAGTGTTTCCAATTGTATCCTGTTTTAAAAACAGACTATTATTAACCTATGCAAATCATGATTTTGTTATAATAATGAACACCCAATAAAAGCTCCATTATTCAGAAGAGATGAGGTTAGGAAAACAAGATACATGTTGCAATGCTGTTTGCAAACATATAACCTATCAGATTATTGTAAAGTTTTAGGTAGCTTAAGAGGAAGGGAAGAAACCTTAAATGTGAAGAAACAAAATAAAGTGGTTTCAGTTGAGAAGTTTGAAGAGCTGTAACCATCCACATCAATTCACTGGGTTCCAGCAGTGGACACTAATTCTGCCAAATCTTGGCTCAGCAGTTAATGCACCCTTCATTCTTTCAGAGGTCTGGCAAGTCTCACCTATGCAGCGCTGTAATCTTAAGTTATCACACCTGTACTTGTCAGAACTTTTTACAAGAATCTCTTTGAAGACCTTTCAGATTACAGCTGCTTGGCAAACATTTAGGAAAGCACCAGATTAAAGCAATAGCTGTCTATGAGCCAGAAAAGACAATGTCCACGTGTGCTGTGAAGTTTAACTGCATTGGTTAGATTGTCTGGGGAAGTACCTCTGCGATTTGTAAAGCACACTTCTGGGTGTTCCTGGTGGGTCATGGAGATGTGACCTTGGGTGCTGAATCTGGTCTCTGGCTTCTTCTTCTCTGGCATTGTTCCCCTGCTCTGCTTCCCAGCTAGCACAAACTAAGCAGCTTTGCAATTCCAGGGCCTTTCCCATGGTGTTCCTGCCTTGGAGCAGCTGAGCGCGGACTGAATCTCCTGAATCCATGGGCCATATTAAACCTCTCCTCCTTTAAATTGTGGTGTTGGATATTTCCTGCAAATGATAGGACACTTGGTTAATATACCATGGTTAACAGTCTGATGAAAGTTTATCTTAATGCTATTGATGAGGAAATTTGGTAATTTCTGTGGCCTACAAAATTTAAAAATAGTAATGGGATTGTGTATGATGACGTTATGCCAAGGCATGTCAGCTTCCTAGGAAGGTCACACAGTTTCTGGCTTGTGCCTGACATTCACAGGAACAAATGACATGGCATAAGTTTGTGCCAGAAAGAAAAGAAAAGAAAAGAAAAGAAAAGAGAAGAGAAGAGAAAAGAAAAGAGAAAAGAGAAAAGAGAAAAGAAAAGAAAAGAAAAGAAAACTTTATTGTAGGAGGGCTAGGGAGCAAGCCAGGAAGTGGGGGAGAAGCCCAGACCTGCCACCCTGATAGGTTGATAGTGAAGAATTTATAGAAAGGAGGAGGGACGCTGCTTATTGCTGGATGGAAGGGGAAGCTTTGGGGTTCTTTGTGCAAATACACACAGTACTCAGCCTCTTCACAGCTCACATGTTGCTTTTTTGGGGGATTTACATTCTGGGTGTTTGTAGCTTGTGACATCAAAAGGTCATTGACCACACAAGCCAGCTCGTCCTGCACATATCCGCTCCTGAGAACTGGAAGACTCACCCTGAGTGGGTTCTCAATGCACTTTTCTATTTAAGGAATTTATGCCCAGGTATGTCCAGACCTTAGCCAATTCCACTTATGTTAACACCAATGTGTTCATACAAATATAAAAGGGTTAAACATCACCTTTATTTGACCATACATCCACGTAATTTAGCAAATTAAATATGCCTAACCAGTTTAATATCAATCTTTTTATAGAGACAGAGAATAAATTCTTCTTAGATTTCCAGGGACCTTTTGGGAAATCCTAAAGGCAGTTTGAAGTGAAAACAACTTCATTTAGTTTTGGAAGTTATCAAAAATGTAAAACTGCTTAGACAGGACCACTTGATTAGCTACCATCACCCCGGGTCCACAACAGTTACCTGCTTAATCACAGTGACAACAAGATGCCAAATGCAAAATCCAGAAAGGTACAGAGTTGTAAAAATGACAACATATTTTAGCTCTTTGAACGGAGGAGAATCAGTTTTCTGAGTCTGATAAAAACAAGAAGCACAGAAAGTTATTTTGGTAAAACACAATCCTTTTTCTAGGCAGATTACAAATAGTTAAAGGAAAACAGAATCCATAGCCTCTAACCTCCAATTCTGACATTTTCCATTACACATGAGACCAGAGTTTTGCACATGTTAATAATTTATTCCTTTTCATTTTTAAGTAGCATTTTGGTGACAGGGATGTATAGAATTTGTTCAGCCATTGGAGAGTATGTGGGTTGTTTTTAGTATTTTTCTATTACAAATAGAGCAAGCTACAAAAACCTGTCTACAGATTTGTGAGAGCAAATTCTCAGCAGGGGGCTGATTAGAAATTCAGTGGCCTGATCCGGGACTGCGGCAGCCATGGAAGGACCTGAAGGGGTCTCACGAGTGCCTGTGATCTTTCGTTATGTAATTCAGTCAGCATAGCATCCCCCTAATTAAAACTCTTTCTCTCATTGTTAAAATTAGTACGTTTGCAGGGCATAGCGATTCCATTCCTCACAGGGCCCTGGTGCAGGCACATAACACGTCTGAACTCCTAAATGCCTTCCTCTCCCCTTGCATCTCTTGATCCCTTTTCCATTTGAGAGGGGTCTACCTTCCTACTTACCATTATCTACCTTTCCTTTTGTTCTCTATTTAGACTTTAGGTTTCTCATGTAAGAGAAACCATGCAATATTTATAGTTGTGTGTCTGGTTTCTTTCACTTAACATTATGGCCTCAAGGTGCATTCATTTTCCTACAAAAGACTCAGATTTATCCTTCTTTATGGCAGAGTGCTACTCCATGTGTCTGTTGTGGTTTATATCTCAGTGCACCCCTGCAAAGCCTCATGTGCTCCTGGTGGGGCTTTTCAGAGGTAGTGGGATCTAGGGTGCATGATACTGGGGTTAACGATGCATGGTAACTCAACTAGTTTAGCATAGTTCTGGACGTAGAGAATGAAAGCCCCACCTGGGTATGGATGGCACCAAACAATAGGTCGATAGCCTGGAGGGCATAAAAGGAAAAGGATCACTGCTTGCTGCTTTATGTCTGTCCCACCATGCACTGTTTGTCCTCTGCTGTGCTCCTCTGCCATGACGCCCTGCTTTGAAGTCAGCTGACGATGGTCTGAAACCTCTACAAACTGTGAGCTAAAATAAACATCTCCTCCTTTGCCTTGTGGCAGTAGGATATTTCGTCCCAGCAATGAGGGCTAATACAGTGTGTCAATACTACATTTTCTTTACCCGTTAATCTGTTGATGGACATATAGGCTGTTACCAAGATGTGTCGATGAATTTTGTTGTTGTAAACATTAGCATGCAAGTGTCACTGTAATATAATTTCTTTAAGTCTTTAGGGAAGATACCTAGAAGGAGAATACTTGGGTTAGATAGGATTTCTAGTTTTGGTTTTTTGAGGAATCTCTACTGATTCTATAATGGTTGTACTAGTTTACATTCCAACCAACAACGTAGAAGAGTTTTTTCTCTGTCACATTGCCAACATTTGTTATTATCTATTTCTTGATGATTGAAATTTTTTCTAGAGTAAGACAGAATCTCAGTATTGTTCTAAGTTGCATTTCTTTCTTGGTCAGAAGTGTTGAACATTTTTTTCATGTATTTTTGGCCATTCGTACTTCTGAGAAGTATCTGTTCACTTCACTGGCCCATTTTTTGATTGGGTCTTTTATTTTAGGGGGTCTAATTTTTTGAGTTTTTATATATTTTAAGTATGAGCCCTCTGTCTGGGGCATAGCTGGAAAAATTTTTCTCCCAGTCAGTTGTCTCTTTACTCTGTTGGTTGTTTCTTTAGCTATGCAGAAACTTTTAAATTTGATACGATCCCATTTGTTCTTAGTACTATTTTTTGTGCAATTATGATCCTGTACCACATATCTGGATTCAGATCCACATGTCTGGTCTTGTGCTAGTGCCATGTTTCTGGTTTTTTTAGATCATCATAGCTTTGTAAAGTGACTTCCAATCTGGGATTGCAATGCCTCCTGCTTCACTTGTCACCCAGGATTGCTTTTGTTATTCTGAGTCCCTACTGGATCCACATGCATTTTAGGTTTGTTTTCTCTAGTTCTGTGATGAATATTGCTGGCACTTTGATTGGTATTGTGTTGAATCTGTGTATCAGTTTTGGAAGTATGGTCATTTTGACAATACTGGTTCCGTCTATCCAGAAATGGAATATCTTCCCATATTCTGATTTCTTGTTTATCTCCTTTCCCAAAATATTGTAGCTTCTGTTGTAGAGGTTTTTCATCTCCTTGTTTAATTAGGTTAATTCCTAAGTATTTAATTTGTTTGATGCTACCATGAATGATATGTTTTCCTAATTTCTTTCTTGGTTAGCTCTTTATTGGTGTACAGGAATGCTGTTGATTTTGTATCCTGCTACACTACTGAATTTGGTTATTAATTCTAGTAGTCTTTTGGTAGAATTTTTTGGGTCTTCTATGTAGAGGATCATGTCATTTACAAATAATGGTAATTTGCCTTCTTCCTGTCCTATACATATCCTTTTGTTTCTTTGTCTTACGTGATTACTCTGGTTAATGTTTCAATAACTATATTGGACAACAGAGGGGTTAGGAGACCTCTTTGTCTTATTCCTGATTTTGGAGGGAAAGCTTTTCAGCTTTATCCCATTTAACATGATGTTTGTCATACTGGTTTGTCATAAAGGGCTTTATCATATTGAGATAAGGTCCTTCTATACCTATTATCCTCAATGTTTTATTATCATGAATGGCTCTTGGCTTTCGTCAGTTTTTTTCTGCATCAATTGAAATGATCACGTGATTTTTGTTCTTGCTTCTGTTGTACGGTGTATTACATTTATTTATGTGTGTATATTAAACCATCCTTGCATCCCTGGGATGAATCTTGCTTGATCTTGGTGTGTGATTTTTTTTAAGATTTGTTGCATTCTGTTTGCCAGTATCTTGAAGATTTTTGCGTCTGTGTCCCTTACAGAGATTGGCATAATTCAGTCATTTTCAGTTCAGTCTTTCTCTGGTTTTGGAATGAGTGTACCACTGATCTCTAGGAATGACTGGGTACTTCTTCCCTTTAATTTCATGGAAGATATGGTATATATATATATATATATATATATATATATATATGAAGCACATTTAATATGAAAAGAAATTTAGATCAAAAATCAGAGTGGAGGGAACTTATGGTGCTGAGCCAACCAGCAACCAGCCTGCCGCCTACTGGGGTGTGGGCTTAGAATCAAACATACCATACCCTCCCACCCCATTATCAATTGTGATCCAGGGATCTGGGTATCTCTTGGGAGGTGACCATATGTGGTACAGCAAGTGGGGGTAGTTTCCTTCTAGTATCTCTGAAGGCAGATATTTTTATCACCGTTTTGCTTTGTCCTGATTAACCGTGTTGCTCTATTCAATATTCTGTTTTTATATGTTCTATAATGTTGTGTATTTCTTTTGATTTTGCTGTACCTAATAGAAGAACAACTATTGTGAAGATAACGAGATATACAATGGTGCCTATTACTGTTGTCCTGGTGACTGCTGTGATGTTCTGTGCCAATTTCACTATACTGTCTCAATTGGCTTTATTCCATCCTGTTTTGTTGTATATTACCACCTCCAAGTTAATGAAAATTAAATAAAAATAAAACAATAGACCCTGAGAAAACAAGGTAACAAAATACCTCCAAAAACTCCCAACTCCTCCAAAGCTGATCCATGTGACATGGATGAAGAGAAACTCAAAAACAAAACAACAGAATTATATAAGGTGATTAAAAAGAAAATAACAACAACAAAACAGATCAATAAGGCACTGAGCAAGCTGAAACATGATATAACTAAGCAGATAATGTACTTAAAAAGCAAAAGGAGGAAAAGAAAATGCTCTAAAGGATATAACTGCATGTATGTTTAAGTGTGTGGGATTGATAACTGTATTACTAAGTTTTTTTTGGATCACTGAACAGAACTGTTTACAGCCTCACTGTTTGTCCACTTTGTATGCCTTAATTTTGTAACATGAACAACTATTTCTAAGAAGACAATATGTAATTTACCAACTAGTGATTTCTTAATGTTTTTTTGAAATTCTGTATTATTTCTACCCCTTTTTTCTGTTTTGCTTTTTTGAAAAAAAAAATCAGAGTGGAAAACAATATTCCATGCAATGGAACCTCTCAGAAAGCAGGAGTAAATATCCTATTTTCAGATATAAGGGCTTAAAGCCAAAGTTAAACAGACGAGGCAAAGAAAGTCACCACATATTGTTTAAAGGGATAATTCAACAGGGAGAGACAGCAACTAGAGGCACATATGCAGCAAACACCAGTGTGCTCACCTCATAAAACAAATGCTACTGTACATAAATGATAGATAAAGACCAACTCAATAATGGTGAGGGACCTTAGTACCTCACTGTCATTAACAGATTGACTAGACACAAAATTTAAAAAATTAAAATTAAGTTAAGCAAAGGAGCAAAGATTCAAAGCTAGAATGGGGATTCAAATCACCATATTTCCCTCACCTTCTGCTTTGCTTCCAGTAAGTTAGATGTCAAGGAACAATATTTGTGCTAAAATGCAATCATTCAAAGTGCATAGGAAGCACTAATGGTATTTAGTGGAATTTTAAAAGAAATATAGCCCGTCTTTTTTTTTTACACTTGATCTTATCCAAAAGGCCAAGAAGTTACTCCATATTGTCTTTAAACCTACATTTAATACTCCTGGTATACTGGACATTAGAAAAAAGTATTTTAAACTTTGGTTCACTTTTCTTCACAACATTGTTCCTTTAAGGAATTCCTTCTGTGATTGTTTTTCTAAAAATGTCCAGTTCAAGCACTCTAGCCAAATTACTTTAGGTGGGTGTGGTTGATTTACATTTTTTGGAACCCAGAGCTGTGGAGAATGGGGCACTTTCTGAATACCCCGGTTACTGAACTGCTTCTGGGGTGAGCATTGCCACGTGTTTTATGTTAAATACTTCAGGAGCTCTGCATTGTATTAAACGCAACCATAAGCTCACGCTGACGAAAGGAAAGTTTAAACGGGAGATTCAGGAAAATGCGAATGAGGAGATGGTCGGCTTGATGGTATCAAGTATTTAAAAGTCACGAAGATTATTTTCAGAACACCACACAAACCTCTTAGAGAACATAGAGGGGCTTATCCTACCTCATCAGTGTCGCTCAGCCACCACGACTTCCTGAACTAAACAGAGCTTCGGCCACTGAGAATGGCAACGTCCAGTGGAAGGGGCTTCTGTTCCAGTGGCTGGGTTCCATGGGGAGCCTGTGTCTGTGTATCACACAGTGCAGCCACATCATTCTTCTATTAGGGTTTCACTGAACTCCTTGGATCCAAGGGTTTGGAGTTTTCGTGAAATCTGGAAAATGTTAAGCCATTATTTTTTCAAGTGTTTTTTCAGTTTTCTCTTCTGCAGGGATTCAAATCACATGTGTATTAGCAGCCCTGAAGGAGTCACCCAATTACATGATGCTCTATTTACTTATATCTCATTGCTTTCTTTACTGTTTCATCATTTTAGACAGTTTTTATTGCTTCATCTTTAAAGCTACTGATCTTCTCTTCTGTTCAGTGTAAGATGCTGTTTATTCCACAGTGTGGTTTTTATCTCAAGAATTTTCTTTCTTAGGGCCGGGGATTTAGCTCAGTGGCTTAAGTTCCTGCCTTGCAAGCCTGAGATCATGAGTTCGATCCCCGGTACCAAAAAAAAAAAAAAAAAGAATTTTCTTTCTTATTAAAACTTCAATGAGAATACTGTAAATCTTCCACATTTTGTCCCTAGTATTTCTCTTTTTTGACATATGGAACATAGGTGTAAACTTTTCCGTTTCCATTTCCATTGTATTCTAGAGTGAACGTATCAAACTGAGCATCTCACCTGTTTGAAATGTACAGTCCAGTGGTACTAAATTCACTCCTAAATGTGCAACCGCCACCGCTCCCCACCTCCCTGGATCCTCTCACCTTGTAAAACAAAGCCTGGACCCGTTACCCAGCGCCCGATTCCCCGTGGTCCCTGACAACTGCCACTCTGCTGCTGTCAGGTCTAGCATTTTCGCATCCTCATGAATTCTTCTGTGCGTGTCATTTCCCGTCCATACCTGTTAGCTGACTGCTCTGGGCTCCATTTCCTGCTTCCCTGCATGTCTGGTAATATTTGACTGAGATCCCAAAATTGTGAAGTCCAGTTCATGGAGTGTAGTTTTATATTCCTATAATTTTATGAAGGGAACTGATCTTCCCAAGGTCTCGTGATGCTGAAGAGGCCTCTGCCCGGTGCTCCTGGACCGGCTGGCGTTGCACCCATGTGGCTCTCGGTAACTGCTAGGTCAGGTGCTTCTCCTCCTGACTGCAGGTGGTCTCCTCACACGCAAGCCACCCGCAGCATGTTCTCCAAGACCTTCCTGGACACTCTCCTCACAGCTGTCGTCTTTCCTGTCTCTGCCCTGTGAGCTCGCGCTGCCCGGCCGCTCCATCTGAAACCCAGGAGATTGCTGAGCTCTTTCGGGGATGCTGGAGCATAGGAACTGTCTGCAGGCAGCCATGGGGGCAAGGAAAGGGTGCCCTCATTCCCTTCCTGCCTCTCAGGGGTCACCATCCCGCAGCGCCTGGGGTCCACATAGAAAGGCCACCCTGCGTGCACTTAGCTTCCAAGGGGATAATGCATACAGCCCTTCAGTGAGGCCTCTGAAGAAGGCAGTTCTTAAGGGACTCTTCTGCAGTAATCTAAACTCAAAGATCTAAAGGTCCTGCGAGTTCCCTTGCTGTTCTGAAAGCCTGCAATCATAGCTATAAGTTTGCCTGGTAAGCTCGTAAAGAGGGCGGTGAAGTCGGTATTTTAATGAATACGAAGGGCAGTAGTTTAGTAGAGGAAAGAAACTCCTCTGTAGATGGAAGGTTTTACACATTAGTATAGTTCTTTACCATTAGAAAAGATCTGTAACAATGAAAAGGGTTTATAGCTTGGTTACAGTTTTACACTACTCGGAATTTGCTAATTGGGGCAATTATTTTAATGTGCTATTTTGATGCTGGGGATTGAGCCCAGAACCTCACCTGTGCTGAGCTTACTGTGGTGCACCCTTGGCCAGCAAATAGTTTACTCTGTAGGCAACGATTTATTCTTGTTGGTGTTATGTAAAGAATGACTATGAGAAAATTTACTCATATACCTAGAATAACTCTTTGAAAAAAGAGTTTTGTTGAAATGAATGACCTGATAAGTAGAGAAAAGAATTTACTAGAAATAGTTATTATTTCTAAAACCAGTAAGGAAAATGTTAAGGAAATGTTAAAGAAAATGGCAATTTGTCTTATAACTACTGGTAGGAGGACAATACTTTTAAATTCTAACTTCTTCCAAATATCTAATATCTCCCAAATAACTATCACATATATTTATGAACCAGTAGTATTGCAAAATTAAGATTCACTTTGTAAGTAAAATTTAAATGTTTTTAATTTCTTAAAAATTAACAGTTTTTATTACACAAATCTTTTTTATTCAAATAGTTTATTTGTGATGCTAGACAAAATCTCCGGTAATCTAGGACCCATCTCAGTGGTGTTTGGTATCAATATGCTTCACATTGAATTATGAAGAGCTCCAGAAATGTACATTAGAATTCAGCTATTTGCTTTTATATATTAGCTTTTGGCTCTAGGTGAACCAAATGCATGTTTAACTTATTACGAAGAGGTAAAGAATGCCTCCTTTAGCAATTCTGGGCCACATTTTAAAACAAGAGAACATTTAAAACTTTCTATTTTGTGGAAATTCATTTCAAAATGTTCCAAAATTCCTTCCAATAAATCTGGTTCACTGGCTACTAAGCCGAGCAATAACAGAGGACACTCTCATGCGCTCTGTCTGTCCTCCTTTGAGGGAAGGCCACGGACAGAGCAGCTCTCAAAGCTCGCCGGGGAAGGAGGCGAGAGGAGGGAGAAATAAAGGTGAGAGGCAGAAACCTGAGGTCAGGTGGAGGCATCTGTCCGTACAGCGAGCCCTACCTGGACCTTGCTGTGGGTCAGGGAGTTTGTATTTGTAATCCCAAGGAGAAGTTACTGGAATTCTAGTGAGTTAATTCCAGTCTACCACTTCCAGTGCAGCCCACAGTGAGAATAGACACTAAGTCCCATCCACAGTGGTGGGGAGCCGAGGGGTCCTGAGTCCAGCTAGAATGATGGCTTACTGGAACAGAGGCCTCGACCGGGGCCTAACCCAGGCCTCTTCACTCACGAAGAGGGCAGGGGCTCAGGGATGGGCGACTGTGAGAGGGGCGGGAGTACGTGACGCTGTGAGCTGGGCTGGGAGGGAGGCCTGAGCTCC